>JAPYYZ010018281.1:0-13953 GCA_030522705.1 Eretmocerus eremicus
TCATATTAGTACAAGGAACGAAGATTATGATAATTTTGTAATGATTGACCAGGAGTTGGAAACAGATTATTGAAGTCGTATCACTACCTACGATTGATTTAGGAAGAATGATGTGTTTTGGAAAAAGTGTGGATTAATTTCTTAGCGTCAAAAATATTGCAATGATAGATGATATATATTATGGACTAGGTAAGCTACTGGGCACTCAGATTGTTGATCAAGAAAGAGACATCGATTATCTCATACTCTTCCTACAAACGTGCATATAGGGTATATATAAAGAGCCATCCCGGGTATTGGGAAACCTTGTTATTTGCTTCAACGGCTATATGGGTGCATCTGATTAATATGTTGACAATGAGCGCAATTCTGAGAAAATGTGACAACACTTCTTAATTCATTTAATAGCAGGTAGTTTTTTGCAGTTGTGAAATAGTGTTGCAGATAGCACAAGAGATTGAATGGTTCTTTATAATCGTTCAGATCACTGTAAGATTCGTTTGCTGTAAACTTTCTTGTATAGTCACGGAAATGATTACTGACAATTTGTATACATCCAACGAGCCACATGCCAAAATCTAAAGTAGGCGTTCAAAACATATATAAGTTTTCATGGAATATTCAAAAACGATGCAACAAAACTGCTACTTGTGTTCGGAGAATATCGATATTCCATATGAGTTCTCAATATAGGAAAGTGATGCCATAGCGTGAATTCACAGGGGCTTATAATCATAGTGGCTGGTTCCCATAAACCATTTACTTGACCAGATGTTTGACAAATGTTTTTCAAATATTTTGTAAGCATATGTAACTTACACAGTCAGAGCTCACAGGACTCAGCGTTCTATTGATTAGTTCATAATTCCTGAGATTTTCCATCGAAATTCGAAGATCCAACGTACCATCGGTTCTGAGGATCGTGTACGGCGATCTTGAATACACTGGTCTCTGATTTTTTTTTCGATCAAACTCGTGAAGAGTACGGAATAAAGAAGACTATCTAATTAAGATTATAATAGCAATCGAGCTACAATACACGGAGTATACTCACAAAGATGGAAATTAGCTATACAATTCTCTCCCAAAAGAACGATTATATCTGGGATTCTGAATTGAGGAGAAGAAAATTTTGAAAAAGACTTCGCTCTAGGACTTTTACATGCGTGTTAATTCATAATATGAACAGTGATCTTCAGAAGAGTTCTTTGAATAATCAACTACACAGTCTTTTATCGAGAGAGTACGCATACAGTGGAGCCCAGTGCTATACAAGAAGTCTCTGCGCTGAGGGTGTATCAGAAAATGAATGTGTGCTCAAGGATCCATTGGATCAATATTGATTTACGGGATCGAACAATCGATAAGGATGAAAAAAGATGCAAACGCAGAGCTGGAAGATATATGACTGCTATATTAACCTGCTCAATCCACATTTCCAGTTGGTGCGATCTTAATTAAATCAGACAGCGTTCATTCCTCGCGTAAACCCACAATCAATTCAAGATTTGCAATTTGCCGAGGACACGCAGCTTTGATTTACGATTTTCATCTTGATTCTTTTTCGACGCCCACACAAGATTCTCATTGCTCCCCTCACCCTCCCCCAGGACAGCGCCTATACGTTTGCTCTCTTCCTCGTTGCCTCGTATCCATCTATCTCTCTTCCTCCTCCTACCCCTGCGCACTCATTGCACTAGAATGAAAGAGAGAACGATCGAGAAGAATTAACGAGAGTGCATTCAGAGTACTGGGAGGTAATTGTTGACTGCATACTCGCGGGCTCGCTCTTTACCAGAGGCATGAATTAAAAAACCAGAGACAAACTTGTCGAGTTGGGGGAGAGAGAGAAAGAGAGAGAGAGAGAGCGATGGGGTTGGAAGGGGCTTTAAATTTCGCGTTGCCCGCGTGGAGGCCGCGGGAGGAGGAGAGCGGGAGCACGAAAAAAAGGATCGACGAGAGGAGCCGGGCCGAGGGAACAAATGAACTATTTACAAATACGATCCGAGATACGGCGGCGCGGGAGAGCACTGGCCAAACAGAAAAACCAACAGAGGAGCGCGTGGGGCTGCAGCGCGCGCCGGCCGCGCGGCCGACTACCCCGCCCACGGAACGCCCCGCCGACCTCTTTCATCGATTGCTCATCGATAGATCGCAAAGAAATGCATTTGCCCGACGCGAGCTTTTTCTCTCCCGGCTCGGCTGCAATAAGCGCGAGCAGATCTGCTTGCTCGCGAGTACCCCCGCCCCGTTCGTCTCGCCCTCGCCGTGCCCCTGCCCCCCTCGCTCTCGTACTCCCTCGGATCGGCCGAGCGAGGCCCGCGTGCACAGCATCCAGATACGGAACCAAACGATCGAGAAAGAGGAATAAGGAGCCGCGGCGATAGATGGTCCGCTGTTCGCGCGTGCGCGCCCGAGATGCGAGATCGCGAAATAATGTATCGCCCGCTACAAAAATATATCCTACGCGAGCGAGCGAGGCAATGAGAGGTGGATCGCGTATAGAGGACGGCCAGCGATGAGAGCGAGAGAGATTCTGCTTTGTGAGAAGAGGAATATATGAATGCAACAGCCTTTCTCTCTCTCGCTCTTAGGCTGCAAGCCCCCCCCCCCCTCTCTCTTTCTCTCTCGTTACAAGCTTACGAAAAAATGTCTTACCTCAGTCTGATGCTCGCTGTTGTTTGTTTTTCAGAGCAGATATACGAATTCGATAGTTTGTTTCTCGATCTTGATACTCGCAGACTGCGAGGGAGGCAAAGGATGAATGAAACCTCTCCGCGAGCTCTATGGAACAAAGATTCATTCATGATATTGGACTCGCGTACAGCTGTGCGGTGTTCTTCCCACCGAGGATAACTGTGCTCGATCCAGCTTATCCCGCTCGATTGGGAAATTACTATTGTTGTAATCGTCCTGATTTGTGAAAGGATCTATTTGATTTTATTGTCTTTGCTGTTTGCTATTAGATAATGCTCTTTTTGACATTCTGTGCGTGGCAGTTGACTTTTCGCACGGCTTGGCAACTTTCACTCACAGATTGTCAAAAAATATAGTAAAACCTATTTTTCGCCCTTGAATCGAAATGTACTATTTTGCTGTTTACTATCTACTTTGGAGGAAAAGATTCAGATTTCACAAATCTTCTGTTCCTTCATTGTACTGGAGATGTCACAGAATTGAAACAAAAGCAACGTATACAGGCCCATTAATTTACAGAGTTCACAAGCTTTTGGAAAGGCAACAATCCGATCAATCTTTAGTTGTATAACAATTGTTGCGATGCTCAGCTAACAAATGATTACCTGTTTAGATTAAATATTTATTATTATATAACTATTCTAATCACTAGTTTTACAACATTAGCATTATATTTTCCTATGAAAGGGCAATCCTGCCCGTATTTTTTTTAATACATGAATAAATAAATAAATGATAGAATAAGGGTTGAGAACTGTTCCTGGTAGCCGGTTGTCTACAGACAGCAAGTAGTACGGCAACGAGTTTTATAAAAACAACTGTGGCCTGAGTTGAAATTTAGGCTAGAGCCCGGCCCATGAACATGAGACTTTTTACATCACGTTCATGAAACAAGATTCATGACAATTGTGTTCAGTTCTTAGAAACTCAAAATTGGTGATTCAAGAGGGTGAACAAACACGTAGCATAATTCAGTAATGTTATACCAATTCTAATGCCTGAATTTTGATTGAGAACCCAGGTCAGAATGTTCACTCGTTTCCAACCATGAATCATTGAGGAATTTCCAGTATTAATAGAAGTCTCTTCTCCACATAGAAATTCCCACGGATTTCATCAAAAGATGACCCAACGCCCATTACTCGTACTTCATAAATCCTCAACGCCATGCGTTACACGTGTACATGCATTACAAGGTGAATTTATCTGGAATTATGTGCGATAAGTGAATTAGTCGCGAGCATAATGCGCGACCAAAGAGCCCTCGTAATCAGCTTGAAAATATATAAATTAATTACAACTCATTACAACTTGTTCCGCGAGAGCCCCCGGAGAACCAGAGCCAGATAGCTCATTGCTCGCGCGCGCCCGAGTAAAATAATACCGGCAGTCTGCCACGGTATATCATGCGAGCGCTAAATGTTTATCCGCGCAAGATCAGTATGTAGTTGATATATTTGACGCAGTGGCACACAGTGAGTCTACTTACGCTGTTTCGCAAAAATTAAGACGCTCGAGCTACCCGTATATCATAAGCCGCGCTGGATCCGAGAGAAAATCCCCGGATGGGGCGCTCGCTTCGCGCTACTAAGCCCATCGCGGTGCACGGATAGCGCGCTCGCGCACAAGTGGCTCGAGGCGGAGCTTGGCTCGAGCTTCGTTTGCTGAATATGTGTAACAGAGCCGCGTCGCTGCTCGCGCAATTAAGAGTCTTTTACCCGAGAGCGGGCTTTTGACATCGATTTTTCAAAGTCGAGCACATCGGTATGCACTCGGTGGAATCCCACAGTGCGCCCATACTATACGCAGCGTATATGCATGCGTGCGGCCGTATAGCTTGAGAGCCGCTCGCTGAGTTTAAGTGAACACGCCTCTGAGGATATAAATTTTGTCATATACGCCGAGCGTTAAGAGCCAAAGGAGAGAATGAGCCAGGGGGCAGCGGAGGGAGGAGCGGCATCGTGCATCGCTATACAGAAGAAGATCGAGCCGCACTTGGATGCTGCCTCCTTTATCTCCCCGCGCAAGCAGTGCGCGGCGTTTTGCGCTCGCAAGCGGCTACGTCTATTAATTCCTTGTGTACCCATGTGTTATTAAAAGTAGCGGTTCCCGAGGAGCTGCGCACAGAAAGAATATTCTTCATATGAAGGAGAGCGTGAGCGAGGCACGTAGCGATGAGCTGCAATACCGGACCCCACCGTGGCTGCAGAGAGGAGCGCGAGGAGGAAGAGAGAGGGAAAACCAAAAAATCATGCAGATAGAAACGTTTCGAATTTCCGAGCATAGTTGAGAGGTGTTTGGTTGATAAATTATTAGTTTGACAATATTGAATTTTATATCAGTTTTTGCTTTCTCAAAGGGAAAGGATTGTATTCGCGACAACGAAGTTCTCGCTTAATTGATGGTTCAAATCCATTTTTCTCTTCCAGTACACCTCTAAGCCATATGAAACGAAGCTTTTCCTGTTTCTCTCGCCAAGATCTATCGACTGCACGTCACACATTACACCCACTGCCCTCCATGAAATTACTTCATAGCATTCTTTCCTGTCTTTCCTCCGTGTCTGTGTGTGTGTTGTTTTTCATCATCCACGATAACTTTTTAACAAAACGGCCGATCCTCTTGAAATTTTGAGGAGTACAAAACGGCCGATCCTCTTGAAATTTTGAGGAGTTATCGAAAATCATCAAACTGAGAGTTCACTTACAGTTTGGGCTTTTTATGTCGAGTGAATTTTGATTTTTGCTTTTTTCATCACAGAAGTGTCATATTTGCAATATTTTTCATATGCCAAAAGTGTGATATTCCATCTTATTCAGAAATACCAAGAAGATAATTACTGTTAATTTCCATCTTATGAGTCGATTGGTTGATAGATATTTTCCATTTAACCCCGTCATATCTTTTCAATCAATGGATAATCAATCAATAGATTCATATTACTTCTGCATTTTTCTCTCCAATTTATTAAATCAAAAATGTGTATCAACCAATCGATTCAGAATATCAAAATATGTCATAATCATCTTTTTTGTATTTTTCAATCATGATGGCTAAGGAATATCACACTTCTGTACATAAAAAATACCATACTCACGTGATTAAAGAATCACAAGTGAGAATGTATCCGATATTTAGGACTCAAAATGGACTCAGCTCTCAATTTGATCATTCTACGTAAGTCCTCAAAATTTCAAGAGGACCAGCCGTACTCTTTAGAAGTTTCCGTGAACAAAAATAACGAAACTCAGACAAACATGCACTGAAAACTAGAAAGAAAGCCTAGGTGGAAAGCGCCGTGGTTCACTGTACACCCTACATAAACTCTAGCTGGTCCGTCACAAATGGACAATGTAAATCTTTATTTAGAGATTAAGTTAGTATTGTCGATCCTGCGCTGGTCAAAACAGTGGCAGTTTTCAAACTTTCACCAACTCAATTAAAACTGTACCAATACCTTGATTATATGAATTTTTGTACGCCTGCGATTCATACAGTCCGAGATTATTATCGACGAAGACGACTGCTTTTGTCTTATTAGTGACTTATTTGTGTCACCTCGTCAGGTTTCGATGTACATATATTGTCTCCCAGTTGGACTATAAGCCAACCAGGAGTCATAAAATAACTTATGTATATTCATAGAATCGTTATGAAAGTGAGAGTAAAGTTATATCGAGATATGTCAGGTCAAACAATCTAAAATCCTGGAAATACAATTTTTCCCATAATAATACATGTTGAAATTCCGGAAACGAAAAGGCTTATTTACGGTCATTTACGCACAAGACACTGGCTATATAGCAATTTTATATGAGAATAAGTACCTTGCTATCTAGCGGCGATGTACATTATCAATCCAGTATTTTCGGAGATGTGCAAGATATTCGAAAGTAACCATTCCCTAAGATAGCCATTCTTGGTTCCTAGAGAAGATTACTCCAAGACATCTACAATTAGGATCTTGCATAGTTTTCTGGAATATTTTTTTTTGAAAACTACATATTTTTTTAAGGTTATCTAAAATTTTTTGAAACTTTTTTGACGTCGCTAACATGGCCTAATTAATTAAAAAAGTAATAATTATTGACCCGGCAAAAGCTTTCTCGAAAACGCCCTCTGATTGGTTGAAGTTTTCGTGACATCACAAATGTATGGAGTCAAATGGGTTCCATTTGATTAGACGGAGAACAAAACTCAACCGCATCCCTGATTCTACTGCAAAGTACTTGAGACCTCAAAAATGAACATACGTGGCTATTTTAATCATTGGAGAATTCAAATAGATGCAAAACTGTGCCCATGACTGGTGTGAATTAAACTTTTGCCACTGGATAAGTGGACATTGTAGGTTAGCCTTATCCGCAGCTCAGCGCTGAGCTGAGCTGAGCTGAGCTGTTTTTTAGCCAGTATACCGTAAGACCCGGGAGTCTGGCATCCCCGGCCGGCCATTCGGCAAAGCATAACAGCGTTTTCCAGCTCTCTATAAACAAAAAAAAAAGGCTCAGCGCTGAGCGCCTGCAGTTAGATCACAAATCTTCTCCACTGAGACAAGCTCGCTCTTTATGCATGTAGTGAGATTGTCTGTTGTTGATTAACACATTCAAGCCTGTTACTAGATGATCAAAGTTATGGTATAAAGAACATTCATTCGTACTGGTAGAAGTACATGTTCACCTTGTGTATCCTCAATCGAGATAAACAATGGCCCAATCAGGTATCCTATAGGAGATCCTGAAGATGTAGGTATACCTACATCTTCAGAATCTCTCAATAGTGGTACTTCCTAAATTGTGTGATAGTTATTCTATCCAATCTGAATGTGATTTACAATCTAAACTGGAGTGATGAACTGAGATACTTTGATGATTTCATGGAAACGGATTCAACTGTTGTACATTGGGATTCCCGCCTCAACAAATTGACTTGAGTTAGCGCTCTCAAATTATTTTTGGGGAATGAGTTCCAAGGTGGAGTCCAAACTCTGAAGTTTAAGATGAATGTCATGTGTTTGTTTATGAGCATAAGTTATTACCGAGATATCCAATGATACAAGCCAAGACCAAGGACTATAGATCAGTCTAAGATTGTCCCACAGCTACTAGGTGGAATATTCTGTCCGCGCCGATGAATTAAGATTTATGAAAAATTGATCCTTACATCCTAGTCCTATATTTACAATTCATACCGCCAAGTGGGGCAACTTTGTTACACCCCGGGGAAGAGATTTGCAGAGATACTTTTGATTCCAACTGAAATTGCAGGAACAATCTCCCAACGGCATTTCAAGCCATAGAATCGAACGCCTAAGCGTTTTAAAACTACAGTCCGTGACATTAGTACTGTAACTATACTCGTGCTTATATACGTGAGCAGGTACATTACCAACAATAATGCCATATACACCAACATCTAAAAGACCCTACTGTCAGCCGAAGATTTTCTTAACATAGTTGAAGCTCCCGTTCCTCCAGCAAATGTCATCTATAGGTGCTCTCAAGTACAGAATGGAAATTCTCTAGAAATTGGAATGATCTTATTCCTCAATCTTAGATCCTCGGGGCAAGTGTTCTTTTAATCGTGGTTTTGCATCGATATATTTTTTGAAGAATTCGAATTTAGTCAACCGAGTTACAAGCCACGATCACTGAATATCTTGAATTTGGACAAATTTCGGACATCTCAATAAATTTACTACAGATATTCTTTCTCAATACTTTGGTATTTCTGAGGAAATTGTTATGGGAACAGGCTCTCCACGCGCTCAAGTGAATATGTGCTCCGATCGAATGAATAGAGAGCGATTCTCAGTCAAACTCAATGGTATAAATAAGTACTGTTGAGTTTGAGGAATGAGTGACACGATCAACGGGGGGTATTTTGCGGGAATGTCAGATATCCGATCATTTATCTCTAATGTGATCTGCTTCTGACGGCGTAGCCTAAGCGTTCTGCTGTCACGGATGAATGCTTGGTACACGGGCTCGATACCCATATAACGTTTCACGAGTGCTCATCCAAAAGCACGCGAGAGCAGCGAAAGAGCCGTGAAAAATCGACTGATACTTCGATTATCTCAGTCATAGCGCTCTCACATACGAGTGTCGGCTTTTTCTCCGCTTCTCTGTTCGGCGCGTCTCATTCTTCATGCTCGAGCGACAGGAAAGGAGAACGACCCTCTTGCGCTCGCTCTTGCGCAATTGAAAGTAAAACCAAAAGGAGTCCATCTGCGCCGAGAATGGCGGAACGGTTATTCATAAGCACTCATGTCCCTCCCTTGGATCGCTTTAATTGTGTCGGGGATGAAGAGCAGCGATACTTGCTTATGGATGGGGCGGTTACGGAGGGGGGCATAGGTGGCCGGATGGATGGGGAATCGATGCGATAGGGATGGCACTCCCCCAATATTGTGACTACCATGTCGACAAGGATAACTCGAGGCATTCAACATGCTCGTCGGGCCGGAACGCCATTTATTATACCTCTGGCGTGAACAGCGCTCAGATTTATTGAGCGATGTGTAGCCGACGCTCGGTGTCGCGCAACCGTAAGTGAGCATGTGCCGCGTCTCTCTCGCTCGCGCTTCATCTTCACCATTGGCCCGTTAGCGCGCCGCTGTACACAGAATCACAGAACGCACGTGAGACGAGAGAGAGGGGGGCGAGGCTAAATATCTGCGGCTTTTGAGGTTTTGTTGGCCCTTTGAAGGGAAATCAATGGGGCTCGCGCGCGGCCGATGGCACGAGAGCGCGCCAAAGGAGCTGGGCGGTCGCGACTCGAGCGACGCGACGCCTATCTCGCCGAGGCCGAGCGTGCTCTCTGTCTCGCTCGCACTAAATTCAATTCGATTTTGGAAAAAAGAGCGGCGCACCGCAGCAACAATTGGTCATGCTACTTCAGAAACGCAGAATGGACCAACGCGATTATTTTTGGGGACGCGCCGCCACTTATTCTCTCTCTGGTCCCATTCATCGTCGCGCCACGAAGCACGTGCAGTCCCTGTGTGCATTAACAGTGATTGATATCGCGCGCGATAGAACGAGCGCGGCGCTCGCACCTATATAGCTGCAAGCCACATCGCGGCGATCTAGCGTGTCGTAACACTGCATCGCTGCAAGACTGAGCGAGCCATGTGGACCACTTCACAAAGGAATATTTCTCCAAGAGGCGCTCGCGATCGTTTTCTAGTCTGAATGGAGTTTATCACGGGAGATTCGGCTGATCAGAAGAATGGACCTGTGTTTGGATATCGTGATATCGTTCCTCGCATCGTTCAGATGAAGCCGTTACTCGTTGCCTGCCAACGCTTTGCCGTCGCGCGAGCCGTCGCGTGATGCGAATCTAATGATTTGTACGTCATAATTCATCACTCTGTCGTGAAAGGAGCACGATTGACCGGGAATACTTCCATATATATACTTCGAAATCGTCTAGCGAGTCGTTACTTAGAAGTCAGCTTCCGATATACACTTATGAACAAATGATGAGTTCGGAAAGTTGATGGTAGGTGTATTTGTCTCTTGAAGAGAAACAAACGCATCGCCAACTTTTATAGTAGAAACTGCCACAAGTTTTGCTCCATAGAGTATACTAATATAATAATTGGTACTGATGCAAGCACTAATATATAACTGCAGAATGATCTTCCTGTTCAGCTAAATATTCAGGGCACGATTTTGTCGTCATACAAACACTCAGATCAAGATTGAGTACGAAAGTGCCAATAATACTATTACTCGTAACAGTACTCAAGCACTCAGACCGTGATACATGTGACTGGAAGTATTCGTGATTAAGCAATCGTCACTGTGCTTCTGATCAATCAGTCTTACCAGGAGAGGCTACGACCCCTGGATCACGGATTTAGCTGAAACTGTGAGAATAGTCTAATATTATGAGCTGTAGCTCAGAAACGCTTGAGCGTTAGACTCTGCGACTTCAGATATCATCTTTTGGTGCCAAATTCAGACTATTCCCTTAGTTCCAGCTAAATCCGTGATCCGGAGGGTATGGCCTCTCCTGGTTAGTAATACCCCCGATAGAATCCTTATCCAAGTAATTGTGACCATGTAATCACCTTAAGGCTCATAATCGAGTACTCACATCAATACTAGTGACCAAGTACTCCTCGTTACTGAGTACTCGTAGTATTAGTCGCAATCAGATACGCATGGTAGTGCCCATAATACCGTTGCCCAGTCGGAGCTAAGTACTTATTGCGATATACTGAATCAAATATTCATAGATCGTCGTCCATTACTAAGGTAAAAAGTACCCAACATGCCTACACATACAAATCTCAATGTGCATCTATTAACCTTGCCGCGGTTGTTTTTATGTTTGTTATGTTAGAAATGGAGAAAACAAGTGGCTTGGACCGATCCAAAACGATTTTTGCATTTGGTATCTTGATATACCTGAGAGGTTTTTCTGCATTTTTCGCAATCAATTTATTTTCACTCAATAGAATTCTAAAAATGTTTGGCTGGATCAGTCTTAACGTTTCTGGGCTGATTTGATCTCTCACTCTAAGACCCCTCTTTTTCAAATCCCAAAATTTGTGTGTGTTAATGTGACATCACGAGTACTGCGAAAAAGTATTTTCCGGCCTGAGTCGAAGGCGAGGGTCGAAATCGTGACAAGGTTTCCAAAATTATCTCGCCCGGATAACGAATGCTATTCTGTAACTGTCTAGGTCCGAATTCTTAGTTGAGAATAGATTCTAAATCTAGCGAATTGGAGCTTTGAAGTCACTTAAAAGTCAAAAAAGTGGCATACATATACGTTACTTTGAAGCTCTGATCCGCTGGCTTTGGAAACTAACCCCGATTTTAAATTCGGAACTATGTCTGGGAAGAAAATTTGTGACATTTTTCCAATATAAACCAAAAATTTCTCCTTCTAGGCATTTTGATGGAATAACATTATTCTTGTGATGACAGTTTCCTCACGAATCTCACGTCATTCAACGGAAGGACATTCAATAAATCATGGATGCCACAAAAATGGCATCATTTTTCTTTTGCAGACGTTTTTGGATCAGAGGTTTCGAACAGTCGCGTTGATTCTTGAAGGACCTTCGGTACATCAGAGTCAACGACAATTTATTGAAGGAAAGATACCATCATATGAATTATTTAATAGTGTGATGTTGAAAACCTGGCCCTGCAGTGCCCTGCACCAAAGCAATGTTAGTTCTGTGATCCACAAAGAAGCGACCTAACTGCTTGGACGTAGGAATGTATTCAACCTCTTTTAGTTTGAAGCCGTTTGTCAGACTCATACTTCGTAAATTGGTGGGGCACTTTTTTCTCCAAGCTTGGAGGGAGGCTCAACAGTCGGGAACAGAACATGAAAATCCTTGAAAGCTTCATGAGACTTCGTTGAAGTTTGCCTCAACATGTTCCATGCTTCGATCTGTTTCTACAGACTGGCTATATGCCCAGCACTGATGTTAGGCGATGTATCAGTGTCCCATAAAACGCCAACTGTATTGATACAGGGAAAAGTAAGTCACTCGAGAAGCTACGGGCATCGAATTAACCGAGGAATAACCGAGGGGCATCATCCAGCCCTCGTTCGGCCTATTGCGAGAGTCACCCCGGGTGAGTGTAGTGACTAATGGCTCGATTTGCGCGTGGGTAAGTATACGCGGATGACTGCGGGAACGGGGCCATCGGCGAGCTGCGAGCCCAGTGCTTTTGCACCAGGAAGGAGCACACGGCGAGGATCCGTAGCGCGAGCTCGGGTAGATCGCGGCGGGCGCAGCGTGTGCCGGTAGCGCTTTGGCGAAGAATTGCCGCGACGCGCGGGGATAATCTGCATGCACGCATCTCCTTAGTCTTTGAGCTGCTTGACTTGACAATATGTGCATGTGGGACCGCAAATAAGCGAGGCAACGAGCGCCGCCGTAGCAGCGGCATCGGGGGCCCATTCAGCCTCCTATTCAGGCCCGGACAGCCTGTCATTTGTCACGCGCCGTCTACTTTGTCTCTCTCTCGCTCTCCCTCTCTCTTTCTCTCTCGCATCTAATGAAACTGCTCTCGCGCGGGAGCTTTATGCGCGTATACGGCAAAAGCTTTTCTTCTCGTGCGAGCAGCGCTCTATCAGCCGCGCGCTCGGCAAAATGCTCATCTGTGCCATCAACGCGGCACCTGGCACCCAACACCTATTAACACTCCTCATTATCCCCAGCTCTGCTTGCTCAACACTCGCCGGGCTGCAGCGCTACATTTCATTTTTCACGCTTGCGATATTACGCTCATGCTCTGACTCTCCTCTTGCTCCTCTTCGCCTCGCCCCATGCGCTCCTTCGATCCAACTCGGAAGCTACATCGACCTTTTCCTCTCGATTGATCGCTGACGGCTACTCAGCATGATTATTTCATCTGAGCTTTCCCAATCTTGATGCCACCTTCGTTGTTGACATTATTGATGCAGCTTTGGTGCCGAGTCGAATTTTGCGATTTTTTCCGTGATCTCTAGAATATTTGGCCCCGGTGGAGCTGGCAGAGATTCTTACCTGGGACTCTCTAACATATAATCAATTTTCCTGCTGAGACGACGTTCGTGATGTTGATGCTCGCTAGCTCAATGCTGTTGCTTGGGCTATTTACTTGCTCCTCCACGTAAAGCCAGGTTGTTCCGAATGAGGATAAGAAATTCTCCTCCTCACCATTTCAGCCGATTTTTCCGGAGAATTTTGAAGCCTTTAAAGTGGGATTCGGTGGTATCTTCACTCAGACATAGTTCGGCATTTACGCGTACATCCAAGCTTTTTAAAGCTCTCGCGAGCTCTCTTCATTTTTGTTACACATACTCCTGCAGTTCCAGCAGAAGATCCTAACGTTCTTCTCCACAATTTAATACATTTTTTGGAACGGTGTGAGAGGTTTCAGGGTTCACTTCTGAGTCACAACACTACTCTCATTTTCAGTTTCCGAATCAATGCCCGATATGCCCTTTAATTTTTTTTCACTCTTGTTCACTGACTATGAGCTTTATAGTAGTATACTAAGCCACGATGGCGAAATTGTATATTTTAATACAAGGGAGCAGAAGTTGGATTTCGCACTCCGAGTGATAATTTTCTGACCCAAGCAGAAGGCGAGGGTTGGAATTATGACGAGGGTGCGAAATCCAACATTTGCGGCCGTGTATGAAAAGATATTTTTCGACAGTTGGTGGGTGAAAGTCACGAGTCCATGTACAAAGTATACTTTCACGCACTAAGTGTCAAAAACGTGCTTTACAAAC
>JAPYYZ010018286.1:0-10068 GCA_030522705.1 Eretmocerus eremicus
GATATCTTCATTTCTCACCGAAACAAGATGATTCCCAGAGTTTTGGCCAAATCCGTGATCCACAAGGTTGGTCCTCTACTTGTTAGTCTAATCAAACTCAGAGGGATGTATTATAATCACGATTGCTTGATTTGATCACATAAGTTACTTTATTTTGATTCTAGGCTTGGATCTCATCTTCAACCCAAAAGTTACGAACCTGTCTGGAGTGAATATTAAAGGATATTCCATGCAACCTCGGTTTGCATATGGAATTGAAAATCCACTTCTGAAATGAAATTTTCAATATTTCAGTAAAAGATCGTTTGCAGACTTGCATTTTTCTATGTGTTTCAAAGCTCTCGTGTCGCACCAACTTGCACTTGGGATTAAATTATACCTTTCGAACAAATTTCTTGATATTTTATTTCATCAAATTAGTGGTGTTTTTCTCAAAATCTCACCCTGATTTCACTGATTGGCAGCTCGAAGAGGACGAACAAGATGTGACAACAGCACCATCCTCAAATCTCAGTGCTAACAGCGAAAAGATGCAAATTCGGCAAACAGAAGAAGTGGAGTCCGAGGGAGTGGGAGGAAAGACGGATCAGGAGTCGGAGGAACAGAATGGAAAACGGGAGAAAGAGAGTCAAGAAAGAATAGAAGAGAGACAGGACCAGGAAGAAAAACAGGAGAAAACAGATCAGGGAGGAAAACAAGAGAAGCGAGACCAGGAAGAAGAACAGGAGAAGAATGACCAGGAAGGAAAAGAGGATAATGAGGAACATCAAGAAATGAAGAGCAAAGAAGAGGAAGAGCAGGATCAAGAGACTGATCCGGAAAGAAATCAGAAAGAGGAAGAGAAACTAGAAAATGAAGATCAAGACTACGATCGAGAGGAACAGCAGGAGAAGAAGGACCAAGAGGAAGATCAAGAGGAAAAAACCAAGGAGGGAGGCCAAGAAGAAAATCAAGAAAGAGAAGAGCCACCGGAGAAACAGGACCTGGAGATACCCTCTCCGGAGCAGGACGAGCTCGCGCCAGAGGTAGAGGAGAGTTCTCCAGAGTACGACGTAGGAGAATTGACCAAAGCGCACGTGAGCTGCGGCCACGTGAGGAAGCTGCTCCACGTTGATTCGACCGTCTTCGGAGCTGGAGCTGCGCTTGACGAGTGCTGGCACCGGGGCGTCAGCCTTGCGGACCTGGCGCTTAACGTGAGCCTGCTCGAGCAGGATCGCGAAGACATTGAGAAGTACGACCTCGGCGATCTGTACCTACCTTGCGGGCGAGTGTTTCGGGACGAGATCGTGACGAAGCTTACCACGAGCCTCCTCGAGGACTTTCTGCGCTGCGAGAGGGAGGCAGCACTTACGCAAAAGCAAATTGAGGTTGTCAGGTACAACTTTGCCGAGATCCTGCGAGTCTACGAAAATGGTGAGTATTTCGCAATGGTGCATCTTATTAAATTCTGCCTCACTTATAATTCTCAAACATCAAAATTAGCAGCCATATGGGGCTCGTATAATTCAGATCAAAAAAAGCTTGAACAAGAAAACAAATTGAAATTCAGGGTTGCTGTATCCAATTTGGTGAATATTTATGAGGTTTTACATCAACAAAGTACTTGCATGGGTTTTGTCACCTAGATTTATTGTTCAAGGACAGTTTCTCAGCAAATATGAAAGGCGGAACTCGTGAACTCTTGATTAAAATTTTTTCCAGACTTACCGCGACTTTTCAACTTTTCTAATTCGTGTTCTTTTTAATAAACTTTTCTCAACTCTGTTAAATAATTCCTGAGCTATACAATCTACATTATGAGAAATGCAACATCCTATTGAATGAATATGATTTGATTCCATACTTGCTCTATGAATTTAAGCTGTACACGCATCAGATCTGCTGGTAGGTTATGAAATCCTAAGAAAAAAAATTTTTCACAGTAAGCATACTGGCGCAACAAAAATCCCATCGTTTCCGAAAAAATTACCAATGAAAGTTCATTGTACTAGAGATTACGGTTGATGCAAGTGCACGCTCGATTTCCATGCTCCATCCGCATGCTCCATCCGGTCTACAAATTTGGATGCCCAGTTACAAATGGCAATCTAATTGCAGTAATAGAGTAAGGTCCCCCGCATAATCATGTCCAGAGCCGAGATTCGTATTCGTTGCCCTGCCAAATATGCACAAAAGCACTTTCACCTCGCGGCAATAACTCACATCACACAGGCAGAGAGCTGACCGACGCAATCGATATCTCAAGCTCGCGACGCGCGCGAGACCGCTCTTGCACGGCAAAAATTTACCTAGCAACGAAAGTGAGAGTACAGTAGTTGGTCTTGCATCGGCTGCAATTAGGCAACGCGTCGTTGACGATCGACGAGGACACGCTGGCCGGCTGCAGGAACCTCTCCAAGAGGATAACCATGCTGTGCAGGCAGTACGGCCTGACCGAGGGGCAATGGTCTCGAGGCTTTCTCCGCTATGGATTCGCCGACAAATGGGCCGTGGAGGAGGAGCTGGGCGAGCTCAGGCTCACCTGCGATCGCGTCTTCGAGGCCGGTCTCGAGAGAGAGCTGTACGAAGAGCCTGCCCGGGTCTTTCTAGGGT
The DNA here is from genome assembly GCA_030522705.1 of Eretmocerus eremicus. Taxonomy (NCBI): domain Eukaryota; kingdom Metazoa; phylum Arthropoda; class Insecta; order Hymenoptera; family Aphelinidae; genus Eretmocerus; species Eretmocerus eremicus. The sequence goes on from JAPYYZ010018286.1 coordinate 2,593, forward strand.
GCCTCGAGACAATGACCATCGCGGATGAGCTGAGGGACCAGCTCGAGAAGAAGTACGCGGACGAGCTCCTGCAGCTTCGAGGTATTGACATTTCAAAGAGTCCTTGATTTGTTTGGCTGGGAAGACAAATTTGTGTCGATTAACCATGTTTGGTCGACTGTGAATGATGTTTGCTTGTCATTTTAGAGTTTGTCTGTTTCCGAATGACGATTTCTATCCTCGCTTGTGGCTCGAACAGTCGCCCATTTTACAAACTCAAAATGAATAAGATTTATATGTGCTCGCGAAAAAATACTGCACAGAGAGGAATAGATCAGTAAGAACTACTGAACTCTTCGAGTCCCGTTAGCTGTTGAAAAGCGAACAATTATTATTACTGTTTGTGAACAGGAGATGTTACTGACCGAAAAATCAATGAAATTCCGCCTATAGGTTGAGTTGAGTCGCGTGGTTTTCACATCGATGAACTCAGAGTGTGAAATTCGTGGTCTTCACGTTTACCTGCTTGCAAGTGTCAGCTCGGGATTCACTCGCTAGAAAATTAATTTGACCGGTGAAAGTTTGTGACGAAGGCTAGAGTTCAATAACTTTCACGATTCATGACCAGACTTGTCAATGACCAGCTGTCTCGCTCCATCAAATTATAATGGGCAAGGAAGGATAAGGAAGACTTCTAAAGATTCGTAGAATAGTCGTGTTGCATCGTGCACATCTCTACAAATTGAATTGATGTAATAACAGTTTCTAAAAAATTAAAGATGATTCGTTCATGAGTGTTTGAGAGTTATGATGCATTTCAAAAGTTTTCCATTCAATTTTGATTGCAAGCAAGCTAAAAAGTTTTCCTCGGTCATTGACATTTTACTCGCTCGTAGACCACCATCACAATTACTTCAACGCAACGTTGGAGACTACGGCAGCGTTTCATAACAATATTTCGTGCCATAAAAGTGCGATAAAAATTGTGGGGGCGATCAACCTGCTAAGTCCTCTAATTCTCGTCACGGATGGAAAGCTGACACTTGAAGATTTCTTTTGCTTTTTTAACGACCCGTCACGAATTGAGATCCGCATCGTCGGGCCAAGAAAATGAAATCTGTACCTCAACTTTTTCTGACTCTGGAATTAAATATTTTTTACAATCTCTCATCTGAAAAATTTGAAACCTCCAATCCGTCAGAATTACTAAATCAATCAACGATTGGGGTCACAAATCTGAGAAAAATTTTGATTTAAACTCCTATGTTGCTGAAACTCGTTAGGTTCATTCTGAAAATATCTTTTTGCGAATTAGTCCACTCCAAGATTGTGAAAATCGCAAACGGTTCACGGATCAGAACCATCGAGCATCGGCAAACTTACCATTACACCAGTCCAAAACCTAGTGACCAGGCCGCATTAGATTTCACCCGATTACCTCGCTGCAAATATATCTCGATCTAACCGCGTTACGTCAATCTCTCCACAGCAGTGGCAGAGAACGACGAGTCTCCGTCGGATCAGCCGACGGATCTGCGCTCGTACGTGAGCTGCAAGCACGTGCAGCCGGTGCGTCTGCGTAACGGGCCGGCGAGCGCCTCCTGGGTCGCTCTCGATCTGTGCAAGCGTCGGGGTCGAAGCTACGCCCAGCTCATGGGTGGCACCAACGAGACCGAGCTGATAATTACACGTCGAGGCGACGACGAGGTGGACGTGACGGAGCTGTATTTGCGCTGCAAGGATGTGTTCAACGACGAGCTGTGGAGCCTGAGTACGCCCCTGCTCAACGACTACGAGTCCTGCAAGAAAGCTGGCGCGATCAAAGATTCCACCAAGAGGCTTATTCGCAAGAGATTCGCCGACGTTTTCAAGCTCATCGCTGGTGAGTATTTGAGCTGCACCTTCGTTTGCTGAGTACACCTATTTCAACTGAGAGGAGCGGTTGTCGGACATTTTTGTTCAAAAATGAGGTATTTCTGACGGTCGGTGCAGATTTCTTGTTGCACTGGTTTATTTTCGTCTCTCGCGCCAATTGAGGCTGGTCTGACTATAAAGCACGCTTTGAAGCACTCCATTCGGGCACCGGGCACTGTACAGTACAGCCCGATCGAGCCAAATAGTGAGGATTTTGACATGGGAATTCCACGTGGAAATCAAGGTGGATTCTCACATGGATTTCTCTTGGGAATCAAGATGGAGACAGTCCACGGTTTCCACGTGAACTTCATGCTACATGTAATTCACGTGGAAATTTTGGACTTTTTCCATATAGGAATTCTCGTGGGCTTTTTCGATTGGGATGTATGTCGCCGCATTTGTGGATGCTCAACTTTGTAGGTATTTTTCAAAAATTCAAAGGCTCGATATCTATAATAGTGGGTCGTATATTTCAATGAAAATCTGATCGAAAGACGATGGAACATGTGTGGATTGTAGATAACTCGCCAGTGAAGATGAAAATATTTTGTGATACGCATCTGTGTGCAAATGAGCGATATGCGCACCAGCCAATGACTTTCATTTGCTCACAGAAGATCGCAAAATATACCTATTTCGATACTCGGGAGTAATGGTTTCGGCTCTCTCATGATAATTGAGCTCCTTACTTTCGGATCGGATCTCAAAAAGTCACCTGCAATAATTTGAGACAATATTAGTACTTACGCCTTTACATCGAAAGAAAATACTTTTCCGTCGTCTGTCCTCGGAAAGTGCCATTCCCGCACAGTTCTTCGATTTTCTTTCCCAAACCAGACGACGGAAAAATAGTGTTCAACACTCGAGCGGGTGGTTTCTGCATCGTCGTAATAATTCCAAGCCTCGCCTGCGGCTCGGGCTGGAAAATATCACTCGATCTGCGAAAACCAACTTTCCGCCCTTGTATCGAAAACTACTATTTCCGTACCTTTGAAATATTCTCACAGGAACAAGTGCGAGCGATCCAATCTCGTACATCCTTCTCAAACCAAAAGTGACCAAATTTTCCACTCCTTCACATTCTCGATTCAGCCACCGTCACCTTCCCTCTCGCCAAAAACAATACTTATTTTATAGCATCCTCGTCTTATCCTCAAAAACTGAACAAAGTCTCGCACAGCTCTCCTTTCGCACTCACTCTCACCCCAAAGATCAATCTCCTCACACAGCTCGCGTTCCCTTTCCAGAGAACCGTCGCCCTCGAGCCTCAAACGTAACGGAGCGCCTGGTGAGCTGCGAGGCTTTCTCGGGCAAGCTCGCCGAGTTGTGTCGCGAGCGGGGCTCCAGCCTCGCCCAGGAGCTCAGGGGCACGGGCAGCCCTGCCCGAGCCGTCGGCCCTACCCGCTGGATCAACGCCGAGGCCCTGGACAAGCTTTACGTGCGCTGCGACGACCTGTTCGACGAGTACGCTCGCCAACTGGCCAAATCGAGGATACCCGTCGAGAGGTATTCGCAGTGCAAGTGGGCACCCGGGGCCAGCAAGGCGGCCCGAGATTTTATCGACAAGAGGCTCAACAGGGTGTACGTCAAGCCTCCGCCGAGAAACAGTACTGGTTACGAGATTACCGAGCTCGTCGTCTTTGACCTCAACGCCGTTCCTGATTCGGCCCCGACTGAATGAATTTTTAACTGAGGGGACTAGTGATCTGTTTTAGGGTTACAGAGATGCGGTTACTTCTTTGGTTTGAGGTTGTAGGAGATCTGGTTACGATTAAGTTGGAGGGTTGGTCGTGACTTCTTTTTTACAACCGAGGTTGAGGCAAAATTGAGATGATCCTATCAAATGAGTTATTCGTATCAATTTCATCGAACGAGTCTTCTTGACATTTTTGTAGATGAAGCAGAAAATCTATGAATTCAACACTCATTCTATTCAAATGAATTCATTAGAAGGTTCACGTACGAAACACGTGGAGAAATCGGTTTATGAATGATGCGTTTGAGACAAAAACTCAGTGTTCGCTATTTGTACCTGTTTCTCATTCTCAAAGTTGTCAACTTGTATATATACGTACCATCCTCAATTTTGTATACAGATAAAGAACTCATCGTCCAAAACTTGTATTTCTGAACCCTATGGCAGACGAGATCTATGGATGTAAAAGACAAAAAATGGATCGAGGAAACAACTTTTCTACACTCTCCATTTCCTTATCCTCGTGAGTTTCCTTATTAGCTCGGAACTCAACCGGAATATCCAAATCTGCGATGAGACCATTACAAACGCAGCTTATCGTCAAAGTAAATTTATGCTAATTAGAGTGGACTGTTCTGTATGTCTCAGAGACAATATTATACAAATTTTATGTTAGTTATAACCGAGTCGTTTTCGATAATAGAAATTAGTTGTATTGGTTTAGCACGTGTATCAGACAAATGATGTTGGTTCGTTGTAGTCGAGCATCTGTTTTAACTGGATTCGTCATTATTTGTCTTTGATTCAGAAATCCTGCCAATAAAGGATTAGTAATAGAGGATATTGAGAAGATCGAGTCCTGCTTGAATGATGACATGGCCATCATTATGATGAAACTTTTTGGCCATTTTTCCCACATCTCAGGTGTCCCCAACCGGACGAACTTGAAATGAGAGAAAGTCAAAAAGTTGTTGGACCGAACGTGTTCTTTTCTTGAGAACAAGTTCTTTTCTTGAGAACAAAATTCTTCTGACACTATACGTCCCATGAAAGGACATATCTTCCAAAACTCCCGCGCGAAAAAAAACAATTTTATAAAGAATGAAGTTACATTTAGTTCAGATACATGTCAATTCTTGGAATGATTTGGAACTGAATTTGGATGTCCAAAAGATCTGCTTGCTATCGAAGAGGGAGAGAGAGAAAGAGAGAGAGGATCGATCTAATCATTTTAGAAGAAATGTTATTTCTGTACAAAGATAAAATACCAATAAAATGACATGGACATTCTTGCGAATGCAAATAATTTGTCCAAGAAGTAGCCCAGCTTTCCAAACAAAATTTGAAAAGGTCACGATGGTTGTGACGGCTATATCATAATCTCTCACTACAGTAGACCTGAAATCGAGTAAAGTGAAGTCTCGGTGTTGGAAAGAATGAAAACTTGTGCGGTAAAGAATAATGACACCTTACCCTATATGACAGTTCAAGAAAAAATTATTGTGCTCGGTGTGGGTAGTTAAGAAACGTTCGTGTGCAATGAAATTTTATGACCATTCGTATACGAGTTATTTTCACCGAATGATCCTCGCATAACGATTGTCGATTGTCGATCCACAGGTCGGATGAATGACAATCTCGCGGAAAGAAACTGATCCGCATTGGGTACAAGTTTGAGCAGCTTTCCGACTGGCAATGTCCGTATATGTCTAATTACGTATGGATACATAACAGTCTTACGGTGAGTTCCGCGAGGTTGTGACTGGAATTACGCTATTTACGCCGTGAAAAGCTATTACGATGACGGAGACATGGGATGCCGATTGAGGAGAGAGATCAATCGCTGAAAGTTCCTAACCCCGATCGTAGTTTTTAGAGAAACGAACTCCATTCGCTAATGTGCCAATCGTACTTTCAGAAGGGCATAAATTTATGAGAGGAGACTCCAACAACGAATCGATCTTAATCTGCTTGAAAATTCACGTGGACATCCTACGAGAAGGTTCTACAGAAAAATTCTCTGGGGAAGTCCGAAAATACCGTGTAGATCGTCACCCCGAAAATCGGAGTGAAAATCTTTGTTTTATTTTGCTCAATTCTCGGTCCAAACTTCGGGATTTTATGATACTTATCTCACTCATTTTGTTAATGTCTGTTTACGAAAATCAGACCAAATATTCCTCATATCCTTGCGAATAAAGACATAGACAGAGAGGACCTTCTCACTTTCCAGGAACTATACGGTATTGGCACGAATTAACACGTGGATCCCAAGAATGGATCTCCAGAGGAACTGTCTCGATCAAAAGGGCGATCATTCATTCCAAACGGAGCATTCTGTAAAATTTCATCAGAGAGCATAATTAGAAATTCTAGCTTGAATCCATCTAACTCTATTTCTTAGAGGAGTAAAGTGAGAGTAGCAACTGAAATTAGAGCCTCTTTGATTCAAAGATGAGAATGAGTCGTTCAACCCGCTCTCTCCGCAACCGGTTTTTGGGCCTCAAAAAATTATTCTGAGCTGTAAAATATCGAAGACTATTGTCAAAATGATGAAAAATATCAAAATTAGAGACTCGAACAATTTTTGGTTTTAATTTTTTTTTCTGAAAAACAAAATTTGACCTGAGATTTATCCATGAAGCAATAAGTTTCTATAGAGTTAACTTTTTCACTATAGTGGACATTCTGAGTCAGTGGATTAAACGGCTCTAACTTACATCACGTAACAAGAGTGCAAGGAGAATGACCAAGAAATGTAATTTTCACTATTCCGCTTCGCACAAACTACTTTGGTAAGATGCCTGTATTGCATGATTGCAAAAATTAGAATCAGATGACGTGTCACGTAGTTACAGAATTCTTTTGTTAGCACGCAAGAAATGTGTAAATGGCAAGATAATCGAAGGTTCCTCGATTAAGTTGAATCGATTAGAAGAGGAATTGTCCTCGTCTGCCGAGTCCACAAAACCAGGTGACGTAGCTCGAATACCGGAATTCCCAGAAGCAACAAGTTCTCACTTACAATGCTGATATCTGCAAGAGACAAACTGTCGCTGCTGTCACTCCGAGCCACACGTTGCATTGAAGCTTCAGCACGTCTTAACGAATGCGTCTCCTGTATTTTCTGGTGGTACATACAATGCTTGATTTTTAAATTCACCCACGAATTTTCGAAACTCGCTTCTGATATCCTGGTAATCATCAGATGAGAACAATAATCCATTCGAAGATCGATTCAACTGTGAGAAACTCGCAATGACGCATCCCTGGTCCATTTACGGCCAAATGGAGGCTGAATGAGCTGTGTAATTTTGGATTCAATGTCACTTTGTGAGAGGCACGGTTTTGTGGAAGTGCGTTTTTTCGATTACATTAGTTATTTTGCTGCATTCGCCTTCATTTTCTGATCATCCACATAATTCGTTCATGTTTAATACACTCAATGGGCATCACGAGGAGTCGATGTTTGCATCCCCTAACGTATACCAAAATATACCTATCTTGAAATTTTGATCGGTGATTTTCAATTCATAATAGTAATTGGAATTTTTCAGATTACATTCGTTTAGGAAAATCACCAATCATTCCAGAATCTGGGATATCTAATAGATCAAACATTAATACAACTAGACTGTAAGAATCCATATTATGAAGCACAACTAATTTTAGAAACCAACTTACATTTGTTTCTAATAACAAGTGGAAGTATTTATAGTCTACAGAATAAATAGATAACGGCGTAGACTTTTGTTGCCTTCAACTGCTCTCATATCTCCCTCCGAGAGAATTTACTGCTTGTTTGCTAAATATATCTTAGAGTGATAGAGAGAAACTCATCGCTCTCAACTTCAATCGAGTCTCACGTGCAAATTGTTGCTGCA
>JAPYYZ010018291.1:0-12235 GCA_030522705.1 Eretmocerus eremicus
TGAATGAGAATTTACAAACTGTTTTGGATGAATTAGCGCCTGAAAAAACGGTTCGACCCCGTAAAGGCGATGCACCTTGGATTGGTCCCGAGTTGAAGGGACTCATGAATAAGCGAAATGCTGCACGCAGGCGCTGGGAGCGAAACCAACGCAATCAGGGCGAGTGTTCTCAGCTTCAGAATGAGTACTTTCGACTCAGCGAAAAGGTCGACGTGCGCGAAGAGCAGGAACGACATTCCTTCCTTCAAAATTATCTTTCAGACGCTCTAGACCAAAATAAGAACATTTGGAAGGAAATGCGCAACCTCGGTCTCTCACCCAAGAGCAAAGAGGAGGAACTGTACGGTTTCACACCAGATGAGCTGAACGCTCACTTCGCGAGCGTCTCCGTCTCGCCCCACGAAAATATTGAAGTAGCAATGGATGGAATTCGGCCACAGAGGAGGGCTTTAGATTCAAACCCACAAATTTCAATGAAGTTGTCCTTGCTATCAAACATTTTTCCTCGCAGGCCCGTGGGACGGACGGGGTTTTCGCTCACAGCAATTTTCCTGAGGCTTGGAAGCAAGCGCAGTTGGTCGCACTGAAAAAGACTGCAGCTCCATCAGCGGTTCCGAACTTTCATCCTATTGCGCTGCTGTATTTTCTCTCCAAGGTTCTGGAGGAAATCGCCCATGACCAAATCACGGAGCATTTCGAAAATACAAAGGACCCCGCACTAAATACATTGATTTGAGGTCCCGGTAATTTTCGACGAGACTCTAGCATCTTATAGATCAAAACACCACGATCAGAAGTTTGAATGGAGTCAAAGAGGAAAAACGTTTTGGTCTCGAGATGTAAAGCTCCGAAATCAAAGAATTTGAGGTATACGAAGGGGTTATGTTGACATCTCAATGGAAGCTCGTTCGGTAGCTTGCAAGAGAGCTTGCATTCGCTGCATGATCAGAGCGCAGAATGTAAGAGCATGATATTTCATTTTTTGCACGAAAACCCGTGAATGATGTAACGGAGTTTGCGTAGAGTGTCCGTTTGAAAATACTCTACATAGCTGAACTCGGGGTTGGATTTTGAGTGTATCGGTGAGTTCTAGCAATATTAATCAAACTCAAGTCCTCATACTCGTTCATCGGAGGAACAAGAGATCACAACCGAGCAATATCCCCCGAACTTTTGATTTTGGCGTACAATCTCTCGTATAGAGATTGCAGATCATTCTATGGTAAATGAGAAGTTCAGCCGTGGAAGTATAGGTCGAACTTAATCATTCGACCCTATGCAGGATGGGATTTCATCTGTGAGATACTCACGAGTTGATCGGATATATGATTATCGAGCTTTTCTCCTGAAAAAATCGGGCACTCTTACGTCAGGGACGTGTGCACACGTTACTAGTGTTCTATGGTATTTGGGTCATGCAAGGCATGGAGATGATGTTTCATATCCTTCTCAGATACTTTTAGAGACACTTAATGATGCGAAGAATAGGCCTGTGCAAGTCAATCCTACCTGATAAGGTTCTATTTTACCGTTGCTTTCTGAACGTATTGGATACGATGTATATGTTGAATGTTCAACTTATTGGATTCGATTTATATGTTCATTTATTTGGGACGATTCATGGTGATCCTTTCGAGTTTCTCTGTGTCGACCCTTTGGATGCTTAGGAAAAATCTATGATTTTTGAGAATGTTCGCATGTGCTAGATTTTTTGTGGCCATGAGATTCCATTTTCAAGGTACCAGGGTGAGAGGGTTGATAACAATAGGATTTGAGATGGATTGGGTCAATATTCGACCAATGTGAAGCAATTAGAGTTATTAATCTTGCTCAGCTTAAGGAGAAAAGTCGATCATCACCCACTTAATCCATTCGCACAATTCTGAGTGATTCGTTCCTGGATTTTGAAAGTGATTTGATCAATATGCATAAACACATAAGGGATCAGAGCCATGAATTTCGCGAGGCAACAGGAGGCAAATTCGATCATCATCTGTCCTATACATTCATACATTTTTCAGTCTTCTGTTCTACACCAGTCAATCAGAGCTATGAATCTCATTTTGCTCACGGGCTCATTGGAGGAGATATATAAGAATTTTCACATCAATGGGTTCAATATTCGATGAGCAGTACGCGATCAGAAGTATGCGTCTCGTTTTGCTTGCGGGGGAAAATTCGATTATTCACATCTGAATCGACCTGTACCATTCTCGGAGATTTGTTTAACTCTTCTCGGGAAGAATATCACTATTCTAGAGCATCAAGTAAGATATTCATGAGTCTTCAGATTGATTCGACTAATTTTTGATGAACACCGCGTGATCAGAGGTATAAGTCACACTCGTCTCGAAGGGAGAATTGCATTCGCCGCCTGCAGAACCCATTTGTACAATTCTCAGTGATGCAATCGATCCTTTCTGTGTGAAGAAACTACCTCTCACAAGCATCGAGGGAGGAGTCTAGTCATTTTCAGATCGATTGGACAATTTGCTTTTTGACTCCATTTGAACTTTTGATCGCGGTGTTTCAATCTATGAGATGTTAGAGTCTCGTTGAAAATTACCGGGACCTCAAATCAATGTATTTAGTGCGGGGTCCTCTCGGATGAGGACCGTGTGCTGTCCATTGCTGTTAGAGTTCTAACAGCAATGGACTGCGTAGATTGTGTTAGTACTCTTCTATCTGTCAGGCGTTGGACATCACCCGAAACCAATAATCCCCAGCACGCTTCCTCTACATCCTTTTCTATGAACCCGAGCCGCCAGCAACGCGTGAGATCAAATACTGTCGCCGAGAACTCTCTATCTCTCGTAGCAAAGTTCTCTTCTCCGACTGTACGCGACTTTGCACTTTTTAAATCGGTGAATCTCAGGGACAAAACAGCGCAAATTATTTTTGGCTCAGGCGGGCCAACTGGAATCTATGTGTCCCATGTCATTCCAGCCACCATTTACCTGATATCGTGGACTGCTCTGGTAAGAGCGAAAGAATTAAACCATTTGAGACCTGTAGTCCATGATATGACAGTTGTTTTGTGGCCGGACCGTAGATCTCCACCCATCCCGATTTTGGCCGAAGATGGATTGCTTTCACTTCCTCCACGTTCATCCACCAATCGCTCCCCGAAAGAGCCTTTTTTTTATTCTCGAGAGGGGGAAAATGCAATTACGCTTCGCAGGATGGCCGGCCATCCTGGGATGTGGGGCTCCCAGACCTTGCAGTATACCCACTAGAAACTTGCCTCTCCGACTCGCCAGCCCAACGGGGGACCGCCTTGGCATTACTTCTCGTTGGGAGGATCGTCTCGCGCACGGTGCGCTCTCTCGGTTGCCTGTCTCATTACGTTACGTCCCGTGTGTCGTCCACCTCTTCAGTCTTCTCTCTTCTTGGGAGTATTCCCAATCTTCTCCTCCGTTTCACCTCTGGTCTCCTGCGGACGCTCAGGGGGCTGTCTGGCGTTGCAGACTTCTCTCCTTCTCCTCCTTCTTGGTCATCACTAGCTTGATGAAGCCTGTGACCTTGTCCCATGCTCCTCGATCCCAGAGCATATGGCTCACCAGGTTCGTCGGGTTCAAAGTGTTCCCGAGCTGTTCTTCGAGTGCGATTTGCTCCGCGTTCGTGTCGCTGCACTCGAAGAGCGCGTGCTTCGCGTCATCCCAGTCGTTGCCACACATTTGGCATTCTGGGTTTTCTCTCTTCTTGAATCTGGTGGAGTAAGCCCCGAAGCAACCATGGTTGCTCAGTACTTGCGTGGTCCAGAAGTCCATTCCTCCGTGGGGACGCTCAACCCACTCCGTTATGTTGCGGATCAACTGATGCGTCCATTTTTCGTCTTCTCTACTCGGTCTAGGCAGATCCCACTCTGTTTGCCATTCCATGAGTGTAATTGCCCTTTCTCGTTCCTTGAGGGCTTCTTTGTGTGACTGGGTGAGTTTGCTCCCAAGTTTGAGCAGCTCTCCCCTGGCCATCTACAGTCTGACTTGCTCTCCGACGAGCAAGCGAATGGGTGGTGTCTTCGCCAGGACGCATGTTGCGTCTCTTGACACACTACGGTAAGCGCTTATTGCGCCCATATAATTGTCGATGACCGAACCCTGAATGACCAGCCCCCAAATGGCGCTCCGTTGAGCATTATGGAGAGGCTGACGGTGTTAAGAAGCTCTCTCCGATTGTGTCGCGGGCCGCCAATGTTCAGCATCAAGCGCTGCAGGGCAGCACCCGTCCTCTCGGCTTTGTGCGCAGCTCCTTGAGCATGCCTCTTGTATGTCCTGGCATTGTCAAGCCATACCCCGAGGTACTTAACTCCCTTCTCAATCGGGATGTCCCGCCCGTCGATGAGGAATGTCGGGTCCTTGTAGACTCTCTTCTTTGTGGCTACCATCGCTTCGCATTTTCGGATGGCCAATTCCAGGAATCTGTGGGCCATTGCTCCTCGCACTACTCTCAAAGCTCCATTCGTTGTCGTTCGGAGCAACATCAAATCAGCTGCGACTACGACCAGTGCGATATCATCGGCGAAGCCGACCAGTGTTGCATCGCCGGGAAGGTCCAGGTTGAGGACGCCGTCGTATTGCACGTTCCAATCGAACGGCCCCGGTACGGAGCCTTGCGCCACTCCGGCCGATAGCTCAATCTCCCTCCTGCCTGTGTCTGTGTCACCAACCACCTTCCTGTCACGAAGATAGTCGCTAACGATCATCAGGAGGTATTCGGGTACTCTCCCTCGAAGCGCCCCGTAGATCCGTTCCCAGCTAGCGGAGTTGAAGGCATTCTTCACATCCGACAATATCACTGCGCAGTAGCCGCCTGGTTTCGGCAGCATGTCGGTTGCTCTCCCTACTGCATTCTGGACTACTTCTATCGCATGTAGTGTGCTGAGCTCCTTCCGAAATTCAAACTGCATCGATGACATCCCACCCGATTCCTCATACGCTGAGTCTAGACGATTCAGGACCATCCACTCGTAAAGTTTCCCGAGGTTGTCGAGCATGCCCAGAGGTCTGTGGGATGACGCAAGCTGTGGGTCACCTCCCTTTCCTCTCGGGATGAGGACAAGCTTTTGCCGCTTCCAAGCGGCGGGCAAAATTCTGGCTCTGAAGCACTTGTTGAATAGCCTGAGGATCATCTCGGGCCTCTCTTCTATCGTCAGTTCAAAGACCTCGTTGGGGATGCCATCGAGGCCTGGGGCTTTGCCGTTCAATAGCCGCCTGGCGGCCATGCGCAGTTCGGACTCGACAAACTCGGAGATATGCTCCGTGACCAGGGCGGGAACTGCGTTCTGGGTTCTCTTCTCGGGGAGAGCGCCTTGACGATGCTGAGCAGCGACTCTGCATCGGTCGGTGCTGAGCTACCTCTCCGCGATTAGAGCTTGCTCATTACCACGCGGTACGGCGTCCCCCACGGATCCTCATCCACGAGATAGCAGAGTTCCTGCCAGCATCTCCGCTCGCTTGCGCGTATAGCTATTTGAAGTGCTTTCTTCGCTGACCTGTATGCCTCCTCATCGGTCTGAGCTGAAGGACGTCGTTTCTTCCGTGATCGCTGCGCACGTCTCCTCTTCGAGTTGGACGCTGCCCGAAGACGGCCACCCCGAAAGAGCCTGCTAGCCAGCCCATGGAACACTCACACCGTGATTGAGATAGCGCTAGTCTGCCGCCCCGTAACTCACCTGCCCTTCCCCGCAAATCATTACCCGGAATAACTTATTAATTTTGCCTGTTAAAGTGCGTGATTTTTGGAATGTTATTCAACTGTATCTGAATTCAAGCTAACACCGAAACTTGACGTACCTCTCCACATTCATATACTATTATCAACCAATCTCTCATTTGTACAATGCTCTATGAGCAAATGGGGAAATATCCCCCCGCCCTCAATAAAGTCTACAATCTCTCTCTCTCTCTCTCTCTCTCTCTCTCTCTCTCTCTCTCTCTCCCTCCCTCTCCTCTCTCTCTCTCTCTCTCTCTCTCTCTCTCTCTCTCTCTCTCTCTCTCTTTTTCTCAGGTAAGTGCCACAGCAACACTCCCCGCACATCGCTTCCGCTTTTTGAGCATCTTTAACCCGCTGTGTCTTTTACTCCCCTGTGGAGAGTGATCTTTCAGGTATTTCGAGTCCCTACCAGCTCTTTGCGCGATTGAGCAGTCCACGGTAGGCTCCTTTCATGAGCCGGGGAGCCGAAATATTTGTGAGCCAAAACTCGAGGTTAGTCGCCATTTCCACGAGTGTTTGCAGTCGCCAAGCAACGAGAAGCAATATCAGCGCCCTCAACTACAGCAGCTGTTCCCGCATACCTCTCACCTTTTGCCATAGGTGGGTGAGCTGTGGCTGATCCATCGGAGCAGGCAACGGCGCTCTAGCAGACGAATTCACCATCAGCAATCTAAACTTGGGATCTACTGCTGCATCTGCCAACTCAGTGTGAGACTGTGTGTTTGTGGACAAGTGATGAGTGCATTGATTAGCGGGTCCAGAAATTTGTGCGCGCTCTGCGACAATATCGTGAAGAGAGGCGATATCTCTCATCAATGTATGCGCTGTGCAAGCCTCGTTCATTTGTCGTGCACATCGGAATTGACATCTGTTAGCGCGACTTATACGTGCCCTCCCTGTATTGCCACGGCTCGTCCGACACCTCTCTTCCGACCGTCTTCGTCTCCCCCCGCCTCGTCCTCAGCGCTCACGTGCAAGACAGCTGGTGCCTTCCTCCCCCCGTCGCGCGTCTAGTCCATCTACCTCCTTAGCAGACAAAAAGTCCACACCTCTTCGCGACTCTTGCAAACGATCCGCTTCGTCTCTACCCATCACAGTCGAGTCTCGTGTGAAAATCGCGTGTACATCATCGAGCGCTATACTCCCTGTCGCGATGCAGAATTCCGAGGCACTGTCCACAGCAATCGCCGATGATGATTCTGTGCCAGATTACATTTGCAGGCTCAGTACCGCGCATGCCTCGTCTGAGAGTGGTCTCGAATCATAACTTCTGAGATGAACAATGAAATCACTGATGTTGCAAAAGCGCAGCGCGAGCAGTCTCAGACTATCTCTAATATACGTGCTGACATGGCCGCTGCACGTATACAGGTCGACACATGTGAGATTCGATTTCCCGGTATCCCTCCGGGTATCCAAATGACCGATCGCGATGCTGCGCTGCAGATTCTCAGAGTCATGGACTGCGCCGACTCAGTTGGGGCTATCGTATCAGTCCGGCGCTGGAATTCATCCGCCTCTCGAGCCCGTCCTCCAACCTCCGCTGAGACATCCACCGCTCGTCCGAAATTTATGAGCATTGTAGCTAAATTTAGCTCGCCGACTGTACGAAATTTTGTTGAATCAGAATCATCCAGCATCAAGGATGAATCTGCTGAATCTGTTTTCGGCACAGGCGGCGCTACCAAAATATTTGTCAAGCCTGTATTACCCTCCGATGTATATAGCATTTGGCGTACAGCGATACCAAAGGCAAAGTCACTTGGTTATCTCCGACTAGTACGTCGCAACCTCACAATAATCATGCGTCCTGCACCTGGTATGCCTGCGATTCCCATTTTGAGCGTGGATGATCTTCTTAAACTTAATCCGACTGTGAATAACTTAGCCATGGAACACGGTCCACCTCCATGACTGAAGAATAGTCTGTCGCACAGTACGGGTTCCCCTCGTAATTCCCATCGTCCCCACATCACCGTCGCTTATAGCAATATTAATCGATTTTGTGCCAATTTCAACATCCTTGAAGCTCACATGTTCTCCAATGACTATGACATTGTTGCTGTTTCTGAAACTTCCTCAAAGCTGCTGTTGATGATATTTCCGGGTACACACTCTATCATCATGATCGGGTCGGCAAAGAGGGAGATGGCGTAGCCTTTTATGCGCGATCTGAATATATCGTCAAGATTTTGCAGACTTCACCAGCGAAGTATCCAAAAATACCTGAATATATTACTGCAGAAATGAAAATTGCGCATAGTTCTCTACTATTTACTGTTGTTTACCGTCGACCCTCTGTATCTCACCACCATGCCTTCATGAACGATCTATCCCAGTTTCTCGCGTTTCACGATCACGTCATAATCACGGGAGACTTTAATGTCAATATGGCAACCCTTTCATCAGCATCGTCGGTCTTTTCTACCTTGCTCAGCTCTTGCTCTTTCCATCTTGCGAGTGCTGAGCCCACTTATCACGTAGTATACCACGACATGTCCCCACATAATACCTGTATCGATTTATTCTTATTACGTGATCTATCATCAGTCTTAGCACATCGTCGATCAGATTCACCGTTCGCAGCTGGCCATGATTTCATTGAAATCGATTACCGATTGCAACATCCTGCAACTCTTCCTAAGAGAGTCTTGATTTGCAATCTCACTAGAATTAATGCTGCCGAAATGTGTGCGACCTCATCCTCTAGACTCGATGGGTATTTACAAAGGGACTCCCTTGTAAATACTTCCCGTAACGCTCCGCTAGGAATTGATGCACCCTGTACATATAACCCTCTTTCTATCGCTCCAATTTACAGTTCCACTGATTTTCCCGACTACAGGTCGCCAATCTACTGTACCCCGACTTCGAGTCATGTGGATGAATCAGTCGAAGCTTTGACTCGCGCGTCACTTGAGACTTTTGATCTGTTGGCCTCCTTCAAGTACCTCAATGTAACCTCCTCTAAAAAACCTTGGGTGTCAGCTGACATTAGGCACCTCATGCGCCAGCGCGACGCTTTGTATAACCGAGCACGTCGGTCTCATGCGCCTTCAGCGTATGCTGCCTACAGATCTGCCAGGAGAGCAACGTTACTTCGAATCTGTCTAAGGCAGAAAATGAGTACATCTCCCAAAAAGTACTTGCCGCACCTGATGCTAAATCGAGGTGGAAGGAATTGCGAAAGTTTGGAATCTTGTCCAGGAGCAGTCCGTCTCCAGTTATGGTATTCAGTGGTTCCTCTCTGAATGACCATTACGCCTCTGTTTCCAGTAACGCGGATCCTTTACAGGAGTCCGACATAGATGCCATCTGTGCCACTCCGATTCCAAGCAACGTTCCAGCCTTTGACTCCCACCCGGTAAGTGACGAAGATATAGCCCGTGCATTCTCCCTCAGTAAGTCATCAGGAGTTGGCTATGATGGAATTTCCTCGACGATGTTGAAAATGGCGTTCCCATCTCTCAGAGCTTATATTACTCGTCTCGCAAATGATTCTCTCATCTCAGGTTATTTTCCTGTGGCCTGAAAGCGCTCGTCTATTATTCCGCTGTCCAAAGTCCCGTCACCTAAAACACCAGCAGATACACGACCAATGGCTCAGCTCCCAGAAGTCTCTAAAATTTTGGACCACATCGTGTATGACCATCGCTCCTGTCATCTCTCATTGGAGAATATTCTTGATCCTTATCAATCCGGATCCCGTCCATTTCATTCCACCCAAACCGCCTTGCTTGGCATACTTGAAAACGTAGGCGCAGCTATAGATGAGCGCATGGTTTCGGTATTCATATCACTCAATTTCTCAAAGGCATTCGATACACTTCCGCATGTGATACTTCTCATTAAGTTACGTAAAATTGGTTGTTCTGATCGAGTTATCCGATGGTTTGCCAGCTACCTCAAAGGCCGCACACAATCTGTGCCCCTTGACGATGGGTCCCATGAAAGCTGGATGGACATTAATGCAGGTGTACCCCAAGGTAGCGTTCTTGGACCATCGTTGTTCCTAATCTGCATCAATGACATTCCTCAAGTCCTTCGTCATGCTCATCACATGATATACGCTGAGGACACAGGGATTTTCATACATGCCCATCCCAATGACATCGACCGCGAGGTCGCTCTTATCAATCAGGATGCCAACGCAATTGCACGGTGGGTACGCCACAATGGTCTACGCCTGAACGAGGGAAAGACAAGAGCCTTCATAATTGGTAGTGAAAAGTACGTCGCTTCGATTAATCTAAAAACCACCCCACCAATTCGCATCAACGGCAAAATTATTCCGTACGTTGGAAAGATCAAACTGTGGGGCATGATCATATCCTCTACGTTGAACTGGAAAGCGCGAATTAATCAATCGTTCAAAAAAGTACATGGCTCATTATACTCCTTGCGCGTGCTGGGTCGTGCCCTTCCCCACTCTCCCAAACGACAACTCACGTTGAGTCTGGTATTGCCTCATTTCGATTACGAAGCAGTCCTCCTTACTGGCCTAGACAAAGAGCAGGGACTCAAGCTTCACAGGCTCCTTAATTGTTGCGTATGGTATGCAAGTGGTTTTATTCCATGGCGAGCTCATGTCACGCCTTATTGAATTGCTCTCAGATGGCTCTCAGTTGTTCATCGCCGCAAATACCTCATCAGCTCGCTGGCCTTCTCCATAATTCACTATAATCTACCGTCATTCCTTCGCTTGCGTTTCTCCCTTACTGCCGATAATGTGAATTTGCGTCAGTCTGACCGAATCAAGAAAGCCTCCCTCACATATAAGACTCCCCGCACCGAAGCTCTCAACCAATCTTTCACGTACGTGGCCTCGAAGCTCATCAACTCTCTTCCGGATGTTGATTTTGTAGATCAGACACCTGACTCTTTCAAACGTTCTCTCCTTCAAGTTCTACTTGATCGTGACGGTGAGGATTGGTTCAATCGCGCCAATAGCGAGCCTCTCGATCCGGTTCCTCTATCTCTTACTCACTTGATTCAACTCCCTGGGCATGTATAAGGAACCGTGAATTCTCTGGATCCAGTTTGTATTTCAAATATTTGTATAATAACCCTGGTAATTCTCTTACATGTCTTTTGATACCACTGAAATTCATCGATTATGTATTATTGATATTCTTGTTACGAACCTGCCTTTCCGTTTGTATCTCGAATAGGGCAGATAGGGCTTGCCCTCCGCCCACAATGAACTCGAATCAATCAATCAATCTGTCTGGGATTCCGTAAGTCGATTCACGCGTATTTCTTGACGCTCCGTCTCTGACATACTGCTAACCAGGTATTCTTGCACTCTCCAACCCGAGATTGCTATTTCAGGTATTTTGGACCCCCGCAGGCTCTTCGTGTCTACGAGCAACAACAGCCGGCTCGTATTCAAGAGCCTGGGAGCCGAAATATCTGCCCAGAGAGTTTTAAGGTTATATTGGAGCAGCAGCGGGAGTTTAATTACTCGTCGGTGCGTTATCCAGGATAGCCATTTACATCGCCAAGGTTCTGGCAGCTAACCACAGATAGCGCTACGTGTACCTCCAGCCCTCGTCTGCCACATGACATGAACATCGCATAGTCGTCTGCTTCTTGGCTGCTGTCTGCTGACTGTTGCTCTCTTGGCATAATCGCGAGCCCATCAGCCCACCCGCACAGCCCAACATCCAGCAGACATCGTGATACATCGGCTTGCTAGAGTGCATTTTCACGCTTCGTGAGTGTCTATGGATTTCAAACCCGCTGCACAGCACTGAGTGACCAATTTGAGACGTGCGTGTTTGGGAGGGCTCTCCTGATTCGTATTTCACACGCATGTGTACTGTCTCGGCCCAGACCGATCGCGCTTCGAGCCCCCCAACTGTCTCGACATTGTCGTTTGTATTCATACATGAGGACGTCCACGTCAAATCCGGGAAGTTTCTGCACGACATTTTTTTTCGCCTCGCAAAGTTTTTCAATCGGTTAGATCTATCGAAACATGATTTTAGCAATCTTTATTGGGCCGAAAAAAATTTTTTTGCCTCGGCTAGGCGTAAATAATTGATTTCACCAAGAAACCCAGAAATAAAACTATGCTTCAGTATTTCGCTCATAACTTTTCTCTTCCTCAACCGATTTCAATTTTTCAGGAATCATCTGAAAGGTAATTGAAGAACCTATCATTCACGTGGTTCTAAAAAGTTCCTTGAGCCCTCCACATGGTCTCAGAGTCCGAAATATATGGAAATAATGTTTTGCAAAATAACTTTTCTGACCACCCTTCAAAAAAATTAAAAAAAAATTTTTTTCAATTTGTCAGTTAGTAATCTAACCACAAAAAATTTTCAGCCATTTTTTGGGGGTTTGGAGCTCGTGGCATGCGTTTTAGTACGATTTCAAAGTCAGGAAATGGCTAAAACGCGTTTTTCTCTCTCAAATCTTTCTAAAACAGACATATAACCTACTTTAATGTGTTTGTTGAGTCATTCTACATCAAAAACATGTTTTTTCAAAATTTTTCCGAGCTGAAAAGAGCGTTAAA
>JAPYYZ010018296.1:0-10081 GCA_030522705.1 Eretmocerus eremicus
CCCTTAATGTAAAATCGAGAAGTACTCGACATATTCCCCCTGATCTCATTCTTTTCAAGAATTGGAATGACGGTCTGGCCATTTTTTAAAATAGCCTATGTGTTACAATTTTGTGCATCTATGTATATGATTGAGTATGTGTAATCCCTATTCGTCTATTGAAAGTCAGTATATAGGAATAAAGTTTTGGTTGGATAACTCATACTCGCCAAGTTATATATTATACTTTCTAGCCGTCTCACGTGAGATCTTGCGTGAGGCGGGGGGGGGGCACATGTGGTTTCCAGCGTGAGACGGCCAAAAGGTGTCATATATATCACTCTCGTAGGACAATTATCATGGTGGACGCACCCTAATTGATCGGTATAATCGCTGATCGTTCCAATTCACGCCTCACGATGCGTTGAAAATCATGCTTACGTAGCACCCAATCTAAAGAGAGGCGACGCAAGGAGTGCATATTTGTCGTTTCTGCACGACAATTGCGCTGAACGCACCCTGAATGATAGAGGCAACCGAATTCAACCTCTACGACGCGTTGAAAATAATATTTACGTGGTTCCCGGTCTCACGGAAAGCTCACGTGAGACGATCAAAGAAGTGTCAGGTTTGTCGCTTTTGCACGACAATTACGTTGAACGCACCCTAAATTATCGAGTTGATCAGCAATCGTTCCAATTCGACCCATACGATACGTTCAAAATTATAAATACGTGGTCCCCGGTCTGACGCGAGAGCTCACGTCGAGAGTCACGTTAGCGCTTCCGTGAATGGCTCGCGTAAGCGCTTACGTAAGCCGTTTTTACCGAAATCACGCGAGACGGCCAAAAAAGTCTGATATATGTCGCTGCTGCACGACAAACATGTTGAATATACCCTGAATGATTGAAATTCTCGCTAATTGACGACTTTCGATAGCCAGGATACAACCCGGAACAGATTTGCGATGACTCGGCTCACGTGAGCCGGCGCGGGCGGCTGCTCGAGCAAACTGGATAAAAGCGTATTTTGCACGGTTTTTCGGCATGAAGGTGAGTTGCCCACCCTCAATACTTCGGAGAAACCAATATCCATCCTTAATCATCGCTTATAATTAGCAGAAACTCGTTTTCGGAAACATGGCTCACGTGAATGCTTACGTAAGCAAATAACCTGCTCACGTAAGCGTTTACGTGAGCCGTTTTTACCGATAAGAACCTCTTCTTGTTCATTGATCCCTAAGATCAAATCTCACCAAATCAGAATTCTCTCTGACTTCATAACTTATATTATATTATACTCAAATTGAGGATCCAAAGGATAGCAAGATAATGTGTTTTTCTCGAAATATCCCTATTGTAACAGATGAAAATTGAAAAAATATGACATTATACCATTCTAGTCCGGAATATTTTCTGACTTTCTTCAGGTCTAGAATGGTATAACTTCGCAGTTCCTCGCTTCTTTCACGGACCAGAACGGTAAAAGTCTTTCATTTCCGAAATGATGTAATTACACCATTCTGGCCTGAAACAAAATGCCCAGGCCAGAATGGTGTGGAAACATTTTTTATTGCAAAGTAATATACAAAAAACATGAAGAATTGAAAATTGTGACCAAATATGAATGGAATGGCGTGGAAGTATACTATCTTTCTGATGTATATGGTAAATGTGCTCATCTTGCGAATTTTTTATCGACAAAGAACTTTCAAGTGTTATTCCCGACATGGACGAAAATGTGAACTTGGGCTTCGCCCTCGTTTCTATCAAAATGCGTCGAGTATGCTTGTAATTATCGTAACACATCGAGCATACAAGCTCGGGCTCCGCTTCCATTCCCACCCGACAATATACACCTTAGGAAGGTTTAGTTTTGGAAAATATTCGCTCCGTGCTTGGGTGCAGTGCTGCCTTAGCGGCTTCCCTGAGACTCGCTACATGCAAGGGTTCGAGATTTATTATGTCGATCTCAAAACCTCCACACATATTTTCTAGAATGTACGCCTGATCACATGTCAGGATTTCGGATTGATTGACAACGTAGTTCTTGATAAAATGGGACTCTAAATCAACACGATTGGTTAGAAGAGAACGTGATTCGCAATGCAGTTTTTCATGAAATTGTTCGTAATATAGAGCGAAGTGATAAGGAGCTGCTAAAAAACTCTTCTATTTCAAGCTGTATCGGTTTTTGATGAATATCATCAATAATATTGGACTTTCACAACATAATTTATCAGATAAACAAGGGTTTATCGAGCGCAAAATTCAGGGATGTAGGCATACTGCGCAACGCTTTCCGCTCCGGCTGCGGTAAGTGAAACGGCGCACTCCACTAAAACTCGTCTAACTTTTGTTCTACTGCAAGTATCTCGATGAAACTCCGTCGCAATTCTCCTAGGATATCTGGGCCCAGTATTCACGATTCAGATTCAAGTTCCGGAGAAAGCTGTGGAACTTACTTGCAGTTCGAAAATTACAAAAACGGTAGATGATACATTTTTTAGTTTTGATTTTCTCCTGCTCCTTAGGAGATTATTTTGGACATTCTGACTGCGTCGTGGGTAATTAGAAATATCGAGAAAAAACGGTGAACAATTTTCAGTCCGTTTTATTTGGTAGTTTTGGAGCACCGGCGAGTTGCAAATAAAGTGGTCAATATCAATCTCCGCGCTGGGCATTCCAAGCGACGCGGGACGGTTTTAGGCTGAGAGTCTTTCCCCGTGTATGAGCACAGGTGGCCGATCCCCTGCACCTCTGCATGCAAAACTAAGAAGCAGTCGGACGATCGCCGCGTGGGGGATCCGGCAAAAGTGGCGCGGCTTGGGAGATGAATGAGGGCAAGCATTGTAACAAAAATGGAATCGTACGGCAAATTCACGCAGTCGTAAGGATTGTAAGGAGCAGAACTAAACACCAGAAGAACGGAGGGGGTAAAACTTAGCCAATAGAAGAGGCATAGGGATATGATACTTATGCCACAAGTGGAAACACGGAATCTATCGCTTAGAGATATATCGGACAGAGTGAAGAGGTTATGTAGGCCGAACTAGCTTTATATTAGGGCAGCAGTCGGCGATCGCGAGTGCCTGAGGCGCATACTTTCCACTGGCTGCTATCGCAGCCTTTGATTATACTGTTCTGGTCCAGAGCCATCCATGTATAGCACATTTCGTAAAGTTAACGCAAAGTGTCATGGAAGTATCTGCGATTCGATCCTCCATCACATTCCCATTTTAGCTGTATTTCCTCTCTGAAAATGATTCTACAAGGGGTAGAACCTTGTAAGGATCCCTGCGTTCAGTTCATTGAGTCTCATATTGATTCGGTTTTGAAAAGGGGGATATAATCCGGGTATCCGGTTACCATCCAGATCCCGGACACCCGGATAGACGGATATTATCCAGATCTTCAGATCCATCCGGAATATTTTGAAACTCGCGGGTATCCGGCTAAATATCCGGATCCAGGGATATTCCCAACCCTAAGTAGGAACCCACAAAAAAATACTCAATTTTCGTGAGTTTCCTCTGATAAAGTTCTAGAAATGGATCAAATCCTGATCTAACTCAACCACTGCAGCATTTTGAATGGATTGAGGTGAGGCCGTAATGCCCTCCCCCGCCTCCCCTAACCCTAAATCCTTTCCAGGAATATTTCGACGTCTACTGTACCAAATCACTCAAAATTTGATAGGCATCTACATGTTTATAAGAACGTATTTATAGGAACATGCAATGTTTATGAGAACGGAGCCACAGAGCCGAATCGGAAATAAGTGATATAATACCGAAGTGCCAAATAGATTTCGGAACCATGCCTCTGCTTGATCGATCCGCGTGAGCAGACGACGTCAGGAGTATGTTTTGTAACTTGCATTTCCTGCAACTGTTGTGAGATTTGCCTCCGTGGCCCCGTTCTTATCAACATTTTGTAGATGCACATCAAATTTTGTGAGATTTGGTTCAGTAGAAGTCGAGATATTCCCGGAACGGATTTTGGATTAGGGTAGGCGGGAGGAGGGTATTACGTCCTCGCCTTGAGGTGAGATTTTGGAAAGAAAACGGACTAATAAAAACAAGATTCTGAAAATTTTCTCGTACATTTTTGGGGATAGCTTTTTCTTCGTGGAGCAAGGATACAAGAGGGAATGACATAGTGAGTTCTCATGACGGATGACAATCATGAGTATTCAACTGGTTCCCAGGCGTTCACATGCATTTCAGAGCCATTGTACTGATCTTCAAATGTGAGAACTCTCAGTCGGGATCCTTGCTTGGATGATGGTGGAAAGAATTCAAATTCAACGATATAATGAATTACCCAGCAAGCTCTTGTTGCAACTCTTGCATTGTTCCATGGCACTGAGCAAAATAACGTGTCTGCGCTTCAGCAAATTCGTGTAAACAGCGGAGATGGCCAGCCTGCGAGCTTGAAACTCCTTCAAGTAGTAATTTGGTGATTTCAGCCTGTCTGTCGAACTCCGACTGTGCTATCCTCAAATCCCTTTCTGCCTGAATGAATAGAAACAGATATTTCTTTCAAGTAATCGTATCCATCAGGGATCTGACCGAGGAATCCTGAACTTTCTTTAGTTCCAAACACTAGATCACTCATTAACACATTCCATGCACGTAGCACTCGCGACTCATGCTACCAAGTTTTGTCACAACGAAATTATCTGAGACAATGGTGCCACTAATTTACTCTTATGATTCTGTTATTTTACATCAAGCTGACTTGTTTTGGAAACATCGATTTGACAGTCGAATGTATACTTGTGAAGAGTTCTTCTGACATGCCATAAGGAAGCGTTCTACTGGAATCGAGTTTTATTGGGAGCATCTTTGAGGCTTATGTGATCTGTTTGGATTATCCCTTCCGAAGGAAGTTACCGGTGCTCGCACCATGGGCTGTCTCGTGTGTCCCACCGGGTGCTACACCGGTGTTTTTCGCGATATCCATTCCATCGGTGTCATAACGTTTTGGGAAGTGCACCGTGCATATCACCAGCGATCTTACCGGTGATACAAGATTTACTGGTGACTCTCAAGATTTGGAGCTGTGATTTCCTATGTAAATTAGCCAACAATACCTCACCCCAGGCTGAATCCAAATAAGGTCAGGCAGCGAAAAAATTTTGAAAATTCAATCGACTTCGCTCTGAGATATATGATTTCGGAAACAAAATGATGAGACACGTATATTTTTGTTTCACCCGAAACCGATCCGTTCCAAAGATAATCACCTTTGAGATTTGAAGCCTCACCGCGATTTTCGTGAAAATTGGATGTTTGAAATTGAAAAAAAATCGATAAATCATGCTGATCTTCGAACATTTTTAAAATCTTCACATATATGGTCAGATGTACTGAAAGACATGAAAAAAAAACAGGTATGGGGCAGGAATAGGTCGAGTATCAGCGGGAAATTGAATTTTTACGTAAAACACAAAAAAATCGTTTTTCCAAAAACATTTTTTTTCTCTGCTAACTTTTTTGTGAGGGTACAATCTTATAACGTATATAACGCAATTGGTTTTCTTGGCTCTAAAAATTTGAGGGAGGCGCTATATTTTTTTATAAGTTCATACGAGAGCAATCTATGCTAGGAAGAAAAGAATGAGTTTCAGAATGCCTTGCGTCTCTTTTGATATGCTCGTACCCCGAAAAAGATATGAGTATTGAGTAATATGTATGTCAAAATTGTTACCGTAAGTTCGCTCATGAATGTCGAGTGTCATTTGAACCCATGATAAGTGACGATAATCCTAATGATAGTGGGTGCTTTGATGATGCTGTTCGTATTGACCCCTCGGGCAGTCAATTCAATTCATTTACAAATTCTCGACAATTTCTCACTTGTTTACTCTGCATAGCACTCGACAATCTGCTTCCTTGTTGCATACTGCTCCTTATGAAATCGCGGAATTCTCAACGGTGATACGACACTGTCAAACTTAGCAATAACTTCATTCATCTCCTGACATAGATTGAACCGATCTAGTTCAAAATCAGAATCATTATCATGACAATCACTAGGAAGATTTTCAAATTCACTAACCGAGGGGTCAATACGAACGTCATCATCAAAGCACCCACTATCATCAGGATTATTGTCCCTTAACACTGGTTCAAATGATATTCGAAAGTTAGTAGCGAACTTGCGATAACAAATCTTACATTAATATTACTCACTACTCATATCTTTTTTGAGATACGAGCATTTCAGATAAGAAGCAAGGCATTCTAGTTCGAAAAACTCATTCGTTCTCTCCTGTCATAGATTGCTTTCGTATGAACATCCGAAGAATCTGGGCACTTCCAACGTTCTGGGAATTTTCTTCCGCTTTGAGATGACACCTCCATTGATAAAAGATGGAGGAGTGAATACCTTCACAGCCAAAACCATAATGACATTTGTTCTGTTTAAACTTGGGAGAGATTATTGTGTCACTCGCGAGACATAGGGTAGGAATGTGGCACGACTATTTTCTTGGAAAGCTGCGTAAACATCCGCAAGTCTGTTACCTTGCCTATGGATTATTGCAATCATAGACAACGGGTAGAAAGATGAATTTACAAACCTGTACAGCCGTCTCAGTCAGTGTACCTGTGCTATACACACGAATATTGTCATTTTCGGTGTTTTTCAATCGAAAAAAGTGTATAGCGTCTCCCTCAAATTTTTAGAGTCAAGAAAACCAATTGCATTATATCCGTCATGAGATTGTACCCCTACAAAAAAATTCTCAAAGAAAAAAAATGTTCTTGGAAAAACGATTTTTTGTGTTTTACGTAAAAATTCAATTTCCCGCTAATACTCGACCTATTCCTGACCCATACCTGTTTTTTTCATGTCTTTCAGTACATCCGACCATATGTATGAAGATTTTTGAAAATATTCGAAGACCAGCATGATTTATCAATTTTTTTCCAATTTCAAACATCCAATTTTCCCGAAAATCACGTCGAGGCTGCAAGACTCAAAAATTGAATATCTTTGAAACGAATCGGTTTCGGATGAAACAAAAAGATACGTGTCATATATTTTGTTCCTGAAATCATAAATCTCAGAGCGGAGCCGATTGAATTTTCAAAATTTTTCCGCTGCCTGATCTTAACTGGATGCAGCCCCCACTCAGCTGACCCCTTCCCGACACTGGCTCTTACCGACTATTTGATCTGATATAATTAGGCTCAATAAATCCAGATCAGATTGATGAAAAATGAAAATTCAGTGACTTGCCTAGCTGGGCGTAGGCGAATCTTTACAAAAGAATGAACTATTCTTATCATAAAAAACGTATCCTGAAAAATAGCCCGCGCTATCGCAATATATTTTTCAATTGTTATTGGAGCGGGAGGGCACAAAAAAAGCTCCCGATCATGATTTCCATACAGATCGAACTTTGCTCTTCGAGATTGTCGGCCCTGGACATCGAACCGGGGCCCTTCTGGTTATGGGCTCAACACCTCAATCATTAGACCAATGTGCTGCAACATAGTACTAGAAGTAGAGGGGCTATGTAATTCATAGGAAGTATCACCAGCGTTTTAAAAGTTATTTTCATGCAATTTTTTCGCGGAATGCCCTCTGCAAGAAGCTTTTGTGTCGAGAGATTCATAATGCCAAGCTGCATCCTGATGCTGAATTGTTTAAAACGAATTTGTTTGAACAATTTCATAGCATTGTTGATTTTGGCTTGGGATTGTTCTTACGTGGTAACTGAGCTCATTTTCAACATAAATGGTCTCTTGTGATGTTTAACTCCAACTCACCATTATGGAGCTACGAGCATTGCAAAATCTATATTCATGTATAAGTTACGTACCAACGTTCGAAATTGCACGCTTCGCGAACGGTACAACGATATTCGTACCGTTCGCGAATGTTACAACGCAAGTTTTACCAAGACCGATACAGCGAATCCCGGCATCATTCGCGAACGGCACAGCCGTGTTGTAACGAGCCAAATCACGGCTTCCAGACTAACTTATGTTGTAATTATGAATCAATAGCTATAGTTCACAAACATTACGCCCTGTAGTTTCGTATAGTAATGACAGCAATTCATAGCCTCACCAATACTGTCGATTGTGAGGAATACCAATTTTTTCGCCTATAAAAATGACTCATTTTGAGCTATGACTCATTAGAAATGACTCATTAGAGGAATCCAATTGGAAAAAATGAGCTAAATACTCGGATGCAGATTGGAAAAGTTAATGCGATTCATTGATTATCGAAGATTCTTTCAGATTCTATTAACCAGCCATTTGTAATGAATCATTTCTAATAAATCATTAGCAATGAGTTATTCTTCTAGTGAGTCATTTTCAACGTCACAAATCCCTGAGCCATTAGACATGAGTCCTCCTTCGAGGCAGAGTTATACACTCACCTGGACTATTGGTTATAAGTAAAACCATATCAAACCAGGCTACTGATATCGTCGAGGAGTATTTAATAGTGCAACAGAACATTTGTGGAAAAATTTGATAATCTATTCGTGTTATCTTATGAGTTATCACAACGTAAATTACACATACGTCTTTTTTTGGGATGAGTTACTCAATCGTCAATATAATTTGAGCCATCCCACAGTCCGAAGATCAGCTCGGTACAAGAATTGCTGTACCGTTCGCGGTGAGTACCATTATGTGGTTGGTACGTAACATAATATATACAGGGTGTCTGCTTTCTCTCTACTGACCAGTAGAGGATCAACCTTGCGGATCCCGGATTTGGCCAAAACTTTGGGAATCATCTTATTTTGGTGAGAAATGAAGATATCTCAGAGGATTTGGTTAGGCCCTCTGTTTTGAGGTGTTAAAAATTCATATATGTATGTATATTAGCATTGCTAATGTTCACAGCTGTATCTTAAGACAGAGGGTCGATGGGACTAAACCCTCTGGGATATCTTCATTTCTCACCAAAACAAGATGCACTCTATGCATCATGAATGAACTTCTTGATCTTGGAGGACAAAGGCGAGTGAAAAAAATCACTCTTCATAGATGGTAAAATGCTTTCATATGAGCAACGTTTCGTCGACTATCGGCCGATCTTGTCAGGCTGGGATAAATTCTCAAAAAATTAGAGAGATCTTACAAATGTCACATGGTCATTTTTCCCTATGCACAAGAACATTCCCTCTGAAAACTTGACGGTAAAAAGTTACATCGTTGGCTTATTAATAATAATCGGATGTGGAGCATTATTCCACATCTCGTCAACTGGGTCAGAGCAGGCGAACATTCAAACTAGATTGATTTTTGTAAATATACATCGCACCCAGATATATGATGGTTATATATATATATATATGATATTGAGATACCCGCAATCTATACGTAGGAATTGATATTAACACACCATTTATAGAACAGCACTATATATCCTAATGAGTTTTTGCATATCCTCTTTCATATTTATGTTATTAGAATCAGATTTTATATAAAACATTTCAGCTATCAAACGTTTGGAAAAGTTCGGTTCATAAGTTTCTAGATGTAATGTTCTTGGGCATAGTGGAAAGTAACCATGTGACATTTGTAAGATCTCTCCAATTTGTTGAAAATTCAGTCCAGCCTGATGAGGTCGACTGATAGTCAACGAAACGTTGCCGATACAAAAAAAATGTTAAGATTATGGATAGGGAAACGAATTAATCCAAACGTTTGATAGCTGAAATGTTGAATATGATATTTGGTTCTATCAACATGAATATGAAAGAGGGTGTGCAGAAGCTCAATAAGATATACGGTGCTGTTCGACAAAATATGATATTTGGTTCTATCAACATGAATATGAAAGAGGGTGTGCAGAAGCTCAATAAGATATACGGTGCTGTTCGACAAAAGCTGTGCTGATATGAATCCCCACCTCACCACTGTCTTAGTCGTATACATTGCGGGTATCTCAATGTCATATATATATATATTAGGGTGGGCCGAAGAATGAAAATTTTCGAGAATCGTTACGCCTGACGTCACATTTTCTGTCTTCTAGTGAGTAAGTATGAAAAAAATTTTTCTGCGTGCTGAAAAATAAGAACTTCAGGTGGAGCAAGAGCTCTGAAGTTTCGCTAAAAT
>JAPYYZ010018334.1:0-11075 GCA_030522705.1 Eretmocerus eremicus
ATTGTGTGTCCATCTTCTTTATGTGCATCTATTGCTCATGCGCGTCAATCCTGCAGTACCTCCGACACTAGTTTCCATCGACAGTTGGTCTCATATCCTACCAAATATCCTCTCACTGGACTCCGTTTTGTGGGATTGAACCCGTATCGCTCGGGTTCAATCTCACAAAACGGAGTCCAGTGAAAGGATATTTGGTAGGATATTCTCCTGCGCAAGCGCGTGCTTGTACTGATCTGTTAGTAATTTGACTCGATAGTTGCAACAATTACCAAGAAAATGAGCTGAGCTGGAGTCAATTTGATGCACTAAAACCGGAGATACTTGCGTTTGAAGTTCGGAAGTGTCGTCGAGCCCTCCAGCTTGACAAATTCTCCTGGTATACGTTTCAGCTATCAGGTCAAATCACTAATAGAGCATTACAAGTTCGCGCATGCGCAGGAGAGGCTGTTTACTGAGTAAAAAATACTTTGGAAATGGTTTTCTGCGTTTTTGACCATGTTCCACCCCCTGAAATGGTATGTTTCCAAACGATTTTCGATGCAAAATGGTCAGGTCAACACACTGGGATGGTCAGCTGACGTGTTTCTCGTCGATTTTGGGAAAAAATTAATTTTAAGATTTTCATGAATTTTTTCGGGGCTTGAACGGGTGACTATCGATATGCTAATATTTATCCCCTTTATGCTGAAGACTCAAGAATACGCAAAAAAATTTTCAGAACGATTCGTTGAGATGCATCGGGAAGCGAGCCGATCAGAGAAACAACAATTTTTAGCGTTTTTTGGAGGGTTTCCAGGGCGCCCTGAGAAGGGAGCGCGGTATTTGGAGCTGGTTGACTTTTTTTTGCAAGTCTTGGGGTTAAGAACTGGGGAAAATTGGTCCAGGACCGATACCGACCAAGGGCCGATCCACTAGTCTTAACCGGCTAGTCCCTTTGAGATAAAATTGAACCTTAAGTACAAACAATAGATTTTTCTCGAAATAAATTACTTTTTTGAGGTTATGTTGACCTTTTCGAGGTTTGAGAGTACTTTCATCGGGAAGTTCAGAAAATTTTACGTAAGTATACGTTCTTTTGATATCTTTGTAATTGGGCCTGATAAAAATCAGGAATGGATTTCTGAGCGTCCATCGAGTTTGGGCCGTTCAACGTGCTAATCGAGCTTTTACTCGAGTACCTTGCGTAGAAGTTAATTCCACAGCGACTCGGATAACTTCCATCTCAAGTTGTTTGGAACATGAATCGA
This sequence comes from Eretmocerus eremicus, assembly GCA_030522705.1. NCBI lineage: Eukaryota > Metazoa > Arthropoda > Insecta > Hymenoptera > Aphelinidae > Eretmocerus > Eretmocerus eremicus. The sequence continues at coordinate 1,248 of JAPYYZ010018334.1, forward strand.
TGTATAATTTCCCGAGGAATTCGAAAAGAATGTCAAATTTGAGATAAAATTGGGCCTAAGGCCCAAAAGCTGGTTTTTTCTAGAAAAAAAAGTTTTTTTGAGGTTATGTTGACCTTTTTAAGATCTTAAAGTATCTTTTCTGAAAAGTTCAAAGAATTTTACGTCGATTTATGATATTGAGAAATTTTTTCTATTGGGCCTCATATGGATGGAGGATCAATCGAAAAAGAAGAAAATTGACTTTTTTTCCAATTTTCAAAACGGAAAAAGCGCCAAATCCGCACAAATTTTTTTCGGGGGCTCTAAAATGTGTTTTTCTTCCTAGTTTTACCCATAGAACGTGTCCCCAAAGTTTCAGAAAAATCCAAGACCCGCGACCCGAAAGTGTGCCAAACTTTATGGAATGACTCGTATATAAACACAAATTTTGATATATAGGGTTATGAGATAAATATGAAATGCATTTGGTTCAAGTGTTGTATTGTTTATTATGTCGTCGAAGCAGTTTGTTGGAGTGTTACGTTGACGTATTGAGATTGGTGAGTATATTTGTGAGTAAATATCTACACATACGATCATTTTTGATTCTATATATATATATATATATATATATGTATATATATTATCCTTTTACACGTCTTTGAGGAATTTTGGATCCATCTGGAGTGTGAAATTGTATTTGAACAATTATCTGTCGAGTCTGTTTGTCAGTCTATATCGCTGTTATTGATAATTCATAAATGTATTTTTTGGATAAGTCTATTTTATTTGACATATGGCAATGATTTGGGAAAAAGTTCTGTTTTCAGTCTGGCTGTACGTTATCTCCAAGCGCCTCAAGCAACAATGAGCAATGACGTACTTCTCCGAGGAGTGACGAAAGCATCAGAGTATCGGTTAACTTCAAGATCTACACGTCTGTCGTCTGATGTTACTCCGATGTAGATTTCTGAAGTAGAAGTGAATGAGTTCTAGGATGATTTCAATTTCACGGTAACGTATTCGAGTCCTCGTTATATTTTACCGTGGGATTCGGAATTTACCTGAATCACAGTCGAAGTTCACAACAAGAACCTATACCTGAACAAAAATTTGAGTCTTAGAACTATTTGATTTGATGATAAAATATTCAATCCAATAATAATATCCAATGGTGTATGAAACTCTGAATTGTTTTCGTATACTATGAGATGCATTGATTGTGTTGTGTTGGGTTTGTTTTCGTCATGAATTTTTATGGAATATTTATATTCTTTGATGTCCCAAGTATGTGTGTCAAGGTATTATTAGTTATTGTCAGTAGTCTATCTCTGGCCCATTTGAATGGAACACGCAGTACGACAACTTCCTCGCTCTGAACTTCCCGGACGGGGCGGAACTGGTTGGGTTTGCGGACGACGCAGCATTAGTTGTTGTCGCCAAAACCACGTGGGAAGTCGAGTGTATTGGTAACGAGGCACTCTATCGCGTTGGCCAATGGTTCCCCGATAACCACCTCGAGCTGGCCAAACACAAATGCGAAGGGATGTTAGTTACGAAGAGAAAAAGCTTCCAGATGTCCGTGTTCACCATCAACGGGCACGAGATCCCTCTGAAGAGGGGAATCAAGTACCTTGGAATGTGGTTCGACAATAAGTGGAGCTACAAGGCCCAGCTTAGGGAGCCTGCGCTGAAGGCAAACAGAGTAGGCAGTGCTCTCCAGCGGCTCATGCCGAACATTGGAGGGCCCAAACCGAACAGGAGAGCTCTACTCAGCACCGTGAGCTACTCCATCATGGTCTACGGTGTGGCCATCTGGGGCCAAATAGCCAGCGATGCCACAGTTGATGGGAAGGCCCAGTCCAGCGGCGTCTCGCGCTCCGGACGATCAGCGCCTACTGCACCGTGTCCTATGATGCAGCCAGTGTGCTGGCAGGTACTCCACAAATTCGCCTGCTAGTCGCTGAAAAAGTGCGAATTTGGCCAAGGCAAGAGGCTCTCAAGAGCGACGGTGTGGAGCTGAACCTGACCTGGAAGGCCCTCATCCGAGAGGTTGAACGGGCGGAGACAGTGGAGGAATGGCAGAAGGAGTGGAGAACAGGTCAACAAAGGGTCGCTGGACGAGCCGACTGATCCCCAACATAGCCAAGTGGATCGATCGGTCCCATGGAGAGTTAGACTACTGGCTGACGCAGGTGATGAGCGGGCATGGCTGCTTCGGGGAGTACCTGGAGCGGTTCCAGAAGAGAGGAACTTCGGTCTGCCAGATGTGTGGGGCCGACTGGGATGACGCAGAGCACGCACTCTTCCAGTGCGAGGAGACAAGTACAGAGAGAGCGGAGCTCGTGGATTGGCTCGGGACTCAGCTGACACCTGAGAATCTCGTGCCAACCATGCTTCGCAGTAAAGCAACGTGGGTTAAGGTGGCCAAATTCATGAACACGGCGATCACCCAAAGAGGAGAGCGCGAACGGGCGTTGCAGCGCCCAGGCAAGAGGCGTTGCATAGCAAACACCGACGACCTGAAGAGTGATCAACATCGGACGACCTAGAGAGAAGAAAGGAGAGCTGCAGATACAGAGAGACACGCTCTCGTAGCACGTGACGCTCCTCCCACCCCGAGAAATGCGCAGGTGGTTCCAGGGTGGGTTAGGTATGACATGGTGGATGTTGAAGGGGGGGGGTTTAGGCGGTCACATGCTCTGTGCAAACCCAGAGGCGCAACCAGTCACAACGTTTGCGAGCAGATTACTCCTATTGATCACCTTATAAAAAAAAAAGTTATTGTCAGTAGTATGTGTAAGTTATTGAAAGGATACTGATATCATTCGGATTGAAACATGTTAGGAATTCATAGTTATCTGTCGAGTTTGTTCGTCAGTCTATATTGATGTTATCGATATTCCATAATTTTCTCTTTCGTGACCATTATGTTCCATTGTATAAATATATGAAAATGATTTGAGGAAAAGTTCTATTGTCAGTCTGGCTGTACGTTACCTTTAAGTGCCTCAAGCAACATGATGCAATGACGTATTTCTCCGAAGCGTGACGAGTGCAACAGAGTATCGGTTAACTTTGAGATCTATAGGTCTGTCGTCTGATATTACTTCGATGCAGATTTTTGAAATGAAAGTGAATGAGTTCTAGAATGATTCCAATTCCACGGTAACGAATCCGAGTCCTCGTTATATTCCACCGTGGAATTCGGAATTCATCTGGAATACAGTCGAAGTTTACATGAAGAATCTACACCTGAACAGAAATTTGAGTTTGGAATTTGTTTGATTTCAATGTCAAACTCTTGAATAATATAACCTATCATAAATCAAAATCTGGATTGTAATTGTATATTTGGTCATGTTCTTGTGTTTTGTTGAATGTTGTTTCGTTATGGATTATTATGGATTATATATGTTCCAATTATGAGTGTTTCGTTCATAACTTTTCGGAATATATCATGTATATGAGAAGGAAATGATTCTAATTTCAGTCATTCAATTTGATGAATATATATAGTTTTGTTATTCTTTTATATTGCAGGAAGATATTTTGATATATAGGCTGATTGATGTATATGGAGTTGTCTACGGTCGAATTTATGAAATGTACACAGGTAGTAATCATTGGTTGGGATTGGGGAATGAGGATGGTTTCTATATTTTTTCATTGTCATAGAATGTGTATATATATTGAGATGATACAATGGTCATTTTCTATATATTGTATCCATAACTATTTCTCCATAAATTTTACTATTCATCATATGTATATATATCGTGTTATATACATATGGTAGAAAAATATTTCGATATATAGGCTGATTGATGTATTTGATATTGCCTCTGGTGGAATCTATGAAGTATACACAGGTGGTGATTGTTGTTTGGGAGTGGGGAATGAGGACGGTTTTTTTATATTTTTATCATCTCACGAATTTGTATGTATATTGTGATGATACAATGGTTATGATTCTAGATCTTGATATATATATGAACATCTATAGATGCATAAATATATAATGCGCGTTGGGAAGTGTCAATTATCTATATATTTTGGCTTTCTGTAAACATACGATGTTATATCTACAACTTATATTCAAGTATATATTCTATAAGGGTTCATACTCACTTTCGTGAGGTACTTACATGGTGTTGTTGAGTGATGATTATTCTTGAGGATGATCATGTTGATCTTTGAATTCTGGTGATGATGTCTCCTTCGTTGTCGGATCCTAAATGGCCGCTGCTATGTTGTTCACTCCTACATGTTGATCTTTGAATTCTGGTGATGATGTCTCCTTCGTTGTCGGATCCTAAATGGCCGCTGCTATGTTGTTCACTCCTATATGTTCACTGCCGACTGTCGATTGTTGCGCTGCAGTTGCCTGTATGTTTGTGGACCGGGGGTATCAATTCGGCGTGAGGAGGGGAGTCTGCACGCGAATGGGGTTGTCAGGCATTCATATATTTGGATACCTGTGAATATGCAAAGAACCATTTCCAATTCATATTTAAATATATATATATATATATATATATACTCCAACGGTTTGGTGTCATATTTTGAATAACCATGGAGGCTATCTATGAGCAGCAGCTGGGTTTGCAGCAAAAGATCGCTGATTCTTTCAAAAACTATGAGTCTTTGAGTCAAGCTAAGATGACGAAAGCAAGTGCCTCAACTAGGTTTAATAATTTAGTTGCGAATCATCAGGCTTTTTGTCAGAATCACAATAAGATTTTCTCGAGTGAAAGTGAGCTGTCTGAGCACGACTACTTCAACAATAAACTTTCGGATTTGGTTAAAGAGTCATACTTGTGCCACAAATCGGATTTTCAAGAAGCACTGAATAAATTTGCTGATCTAGAACGATCGGAAAGGGGAGCTAACGTCTCAGTAGCTCCAGTTGTGCAGAACGTAGTCAGCTCGGACAACGCCTACTCTTTGGCTAAGATTGAAATTCCAGTTTTCTCCGGTGAATATAATGAATGGGCTAATTTTCGAGACCTGTTCAAGTCGCTGGTGAATGGTAGGGAGATGGAGCCAGTAATCAAATTTTATCATTTCAAAACAAAGCTGTCAGGTGAAGCTTTGGATCAGATGAAAGGAATAGAGTTGACTGGCGACAATCATAACGAAGCTTGGTCGGAGCTATGTGAGTTCTACGAAAATAAAAGGAGACTTGTGGGTCTATCTCTAGGTTCTTTCTTTTCATTGAAGCAAATGAAAAATGAATCTCATGCGGAAATGAATAGACTATACTCGGGTTCTTTCGATGCTCTGACTTTTTCGCAAGGCCTCGAGCGGCCCATTGAAACGAGCGGGGAAGATTTGTCCGTATTCTTCACGGTTTCCAAGTTCGATGCGGCGACTAGGGAAGAATGGGAAAAGCATTCGGGGAAAACAAATATTCCCTCACCAGTGGAAAAATTGAGAGATTTTTTCAAAGAGCACTTGGCCACATGAGAATCGATTGAGACTAGTCTGAAACCTCAAGGTAGCAGTCAACAAGCTAAAGCTTCAAGCTCCGCCAAAACTCACTCACTGGCGACCGGGACGGGCTCCGACTCTCCTAAGAAACCTTGTCCTGATTGTTCAGAACTTCACCACCTCTTTCGATGTGATTCTCTTAAAGCCAAGAGTATAGCCGTACGGAGGAATTTTGTCTTGGGGAAAGGGTTATGTTTCATTTGTTTTGGTACTCACATTGCAAATGCCTGCAAATCGAAACAGCTCTGTAGGAAATGTGACGGCAGACATCATAACTTCCTTGACACGGACTCACAAAGGGCGGAGGGCCCTCAAACTATTGACAAGGCTTCTGGTTCCAGTATTCCAAATGGGAGTAAGGCTCCTAGTACGGATCAGAAAGATACTCTCAGTACTCATTTTGCTGTCACTCCCTGTCTAAATTCGGTTAACGGATCAGGCTTCGTGCTTTTGCCCACGGCGATTGTCAGAGTGATCTCAGCTGACGGATTCGAATTTTTCTTCACGGCTCTAATCGATCTCTGCTCACAATCTTCCTTCATTCCGGAGAATGCTTATCAAAAATTGGGTATAAAAAGAACGACGGCTAGGGTCCAAATCCAGGGAGTTGCAGACCTTAATGCTTGTGCTTCAAGAAGCACTGCAAACTTTACTGTGCGTCCTCGATTTTCCTCATACTTCACTTGTGATGTGCAGACTTTTATCATTCCTAAAGTGTCAGGCTACGGAGCTTCTATCATTACGGGGGTTGAGAAGTGGGATCATTTTAAGGAATTGAACCTAGCCGATCTCAATTTTCTCAAAACGAGATCGATCGATATCTTGCTCGGCGCCAAGGTTCACGCTCAAATCATCTTGGAGGGTGTGAAAGAGGTAGAAGTCGATCTGTCAAATCAACCTATCGCTAGCAATACGAAACTTGGTTGAATAGTCTCTTCTAGCGTCGGTCAAGATTCAGAAGCCGAATCTTCTTATTCCCACTTGGTCGATAATACGGTGCTAGCATCGATTCTTGAAAAATTTTGGTCGCAAGACGCTAGTGGCAGGTACGTCGTTCAATTACCGGTGAAACAAGAGCTGATGAATAGTTTGGGTTTCAATCTCGGCGATTCATACAAGTCAGCTCTGCAAAATTCGTATTCTATGGAACGGAAATTTGCCAAGAATTCGGATTTTGAGTCGAAGTACAAGGCTTTCATGGAAGAGTATGAGGATTTGCTACATTTGGAACTAGCTTCCAATCAGTCGGTCGAAGATTTGAGGCGTTGTTCATTGACTTTCGAATATGTTCCCATCCATTGATGATATATTGTAGAAATCAGTATTTTCATAATATGATGGTATCTTTATTTTATTTGATAATATTCTTGATTTCCTTTTTATTGATGCATTCATGTCATTTTGAAAATCAACAGAATCGAATTGAGTAAAACTGTGTTGGTCATTTTTTGAGTTAGTAATGTCCATCATCATTGTATTTTCATTTCTATCATTAGTTGTTTTTGTGATTTCTGAATTGTTATGAAATCTTTGATCTGTGTTCATTTGTTCATATGTAGATGTGGAGCATGTTACGAGTCTTGTTTGAAGAATAGTAATGGAATGTTTACGCATGACATCTTCATTGAAAATTATTTCGGCTGGATCTAGATCTAATGAAGTTGCTATAGCAGGAGCTTTAGCGAAAGTCCACAATTGTATGGTTTGATTTGTAATTGAACCTTTCCATAGATTATTCCTATGTTTGTATAATTTGGTATTAGCTTTGAAATGAATTTCATATGATCTGAATTAAGATGATCTTTGGTCACTTATATTTGTAGTTGTTGAGAAAGGTTGTAAATCGATCGATTTTCATGGGTCAATAATCACGTATTTATGATTTGTGGCACACCTGAATTAAGTTAAGTTAAGTTTAGATCTAAATTAAGTTTTCTATGTGCGCCATCATATACATACAGTTTGCCATTTTGATATTTGATGCAATTTCAATGTCCTTCGTTGCGAGAACCACTAAAAAGAATTTGTATGAAACCTTGTGGACGTAGTACTATCGATTCTGGTAAGTCTCTAAAGAAGACATCTTGCATATTTAGTTGAGGCATTAAACCGCTGGATACATTTATATGTGTATCACTTAGTTGGCTTATAGGTGTTGTTCTATCGTTATTCAGAAGATTGAAGAATTCATTATCCATTATTGATAAAGGGTATAGCCGGGTATGATGGTGAAAATTGCCCACGAGCCGATCTGGATAAGAAAAATACCATTCGATAGGGTATGCTGAGGGGATGTTTCCCAACAATTTTCAGCCCTTAAGGTTGAGGGGTGTTGAAACTACCCCCAATAACGACTTTTTCCTTTGAAAAATCATAACTCCGAGTCGAATGAGCCGATTCGGACGTTCTAGAGAAGGAAAATTTTGTCTCTTGAAGACGCGTTTGATGGAATTCTCTCAGAATTTTTGGCGCCAAATTTGGATCATGGGAGCAATTTCCAAATTCCAAAATTCGATTGAAAAAAAAATAATAATAAAAAGTACACCCCCTCTGGAAGAACAATATTTCGTTTATCTTGCCAGAATCTGCGGAAAAATGATTTTTCCGGAATTTTTGAGGTGCGGCAATCCAGTCAAAAACGAGAAAAACTGAATTGCAGTTTTTAGCCATTTACTGCGCATGCGCGTGATTTGAGGGATCCAAATCTGTGGGATATCAATAGCCAATGCAATTTCTTTGAGAATGACCTGTTTTTAAAGTCGATTCGGTCAAATGGGGCCGAAATTACGGCCATTTGAAGATCAGATAATCAAAAAAGTTCACTTCCCTAGTCATAATCCTCCATCTCTGCGACTTAAGCTTCCTCGTCTGTCCTGTTGCTCAACGACTGTATTCAAATATACAATGATGAAGGAAAGAATTGAACGATGTCACTGGATGGAGCTAAGTCAGTTCTATTCATGTGAATTCTTTGAGATTGTTTGGGAATACTTCAGAAACACAGCTTCCACCTAGTCGATCCGCGTTGTATGCACTGACATTATCTGCGAGACCAATGTCCACCTACGTCTTAGGATGTGATGGATGTCGGACTGTGTGCGCCATCACTCTCTTTGTGAATAACTGTAAATAGCTTATTGTTCGTGCAAAGGAGTCTCTCCATGTTCGTGTGGATGATCCCAAACCGATGTGATTTCCTGATGCAACGACACCCCTAACCCTCTTGCTCTCCCTGCTGGGAATAATTCCCTGGGATCCCAGTGAGAGACTGGGACCGCCCTGAGACGCCCATGGGACCATCGTACGGCCTCTAGGGACCTCGTGATATGGGGCTCTAGGTGCCAAAGGACCTCATTCGACGACGTGGGACCCATGAGGAACCCATGGGACCATCCTGGGACCTCCTGGGACCTCCATGGGTCCTCGTGATATGGAGCTCTAGGTGCCAAGGGACCGCATACGACGACGTGGGACCTTATGTGACCTACGAGAAACCCATGGGATCATTCTGGGACCTCCTGGGACCTCCATAAGACCTAGTGAAATGGGGCTTTTTATACCGAAGGACCTCATGGGACGTCGTGAGACCTTATGGGACCCACAAGAAATCCATGGGATAATTCTGGGACCTCCTGGGACCTCCATGGAACCTAGTGAAATGAGGCTCTACGTACCGAAGGATCTCATGGGACGTCGTGGGACGTCATGGGGCCTCATGGAAAGCCCATGGGACCCATGGGACCTAGTGAAATGGAGCTCTACGTACCGAAGGACCTCATGGGACGTCGTGGGACGTCATGGAGCCTTATGGAAAGCCCACGGGACCCATGGGAACCCCATGGGACCATCATGTGTGCCTCCTGGGACCCATTAAGGTACCTAGAGCCCCGTATCACGAGGTCCCATGGAGGTCCCACGAAGTCCCATGAGGTCCCGTGACATCCCATGAGGTCCTTTGGTACGTAGAGCCCCATTTCACTGGATCCCTTGGGCGTCCCATGCCAGTCCCAGTCTCTCACTGGGATCCCAGGGAATTATTTCCAGCAGGGAGAGCAAGAGGGTTAGGGGTGTCGTTGCATCAGGAAATCACATCGGTTTGGGATCATCCACACGAACATGGAGAGACTCCTCTGCACGAACAATAAGCTATTTACAATTATTCACAAAGAGAATGATGGCGCACACAGTCCGACATTCATCACATCCTAAGACGTAGGTGGACATTGGTCTCGCAAATAATGTCAGTGCGTACAACGCGGATCGACTAGGTGGAAGCTGTGTTTCTGAAGTATTCCTAAACAATCTCAGAAAATTCACATGGATAGAACTGACTTAGCTCTATCCAGTGACATTGTT
>JAPYYZ010018340.1:0-12271 GCA_030522705.1 Eretmocerus eremicus
ACGGCAAACCCATCTAAAATCATCATTCTCGCAAGCGCTCAAACGAGACGGCGATTGATATATAAGGACGCTCCGATGCCACTTCCAACAGCGTCGGGCTGAGCCCGATAGTGTGCATGTACTCCACCCCTGACGAGTCTAGCCACTATCGGGAGACGAAACGCTATCCGCGTTTGAAATCATTTTTTCAATCTTCGCCACTCTTCCATCAGTTTGCTCTCCACCATCTCAAAAATACCTTTCCATCAAAAATCCTTCGATGCATCTCCGTATTCAAACGGAGCTCGAAGGTGCACAGATTCAATTTAAATATATCCAATTGATTCTGTGACAGAACCAGTAATTATACTGTGTCTACGAGGCTAGCTCGCTAAAGCCACACATCCAACTCGAGTTCATACCAAAATTCGAATTTCCGCGCGAGCACATCTATGTATCAAATTTAGTTCCAAATCCTTCATTTTCCGCTTCCTATCTGCATCATACAATAAAAAAACATGTTCACCAGAAATCGATAGCCTATCTTCATCCTCTTTCAATTTTCTCATCTTCATATCTTTATGAAACCCCTCTCCATCTATATGTTATCTTTTTCAAGAAACATAGACAAGTCTAACTCTCTCAATCGCTCTGACAATAGTGAAATTCCAATGAAATGAATATCTATTATGAATTTTCCCAAATTCACTCTCCTAATGACTCAAAATGAACGAAGTCTTGCATATATGTATACTGCGCCATGCTCTCCCCCAGCTCGCCGCACGTATTCCAGCTCTGAATCGATGCGCTTCACAAAAACTCACCTAGCTTTGTTCTACTGCGAGAATTTCGATAAAACTTCGTCAAAATGTTTTGGGGACATCTGGGATGATCTATCCGACATCAAAGTTGAAAATCCAACGAAAACCGTGAAATTTACTCGTAGGTCAAAATTTCCGGAAACAGTGGAAAAAGACTCTTTTGATTCTGAATTTTTCCAGATTTTCCGAAGGCCATTATTGGGATTTGTGACTGCACCGTAGGTAAGTCGAGGCATTGGAGAGTACCGTCAAGAATTCTCAAGTTTTTCCGTTCGGTAGTTCTGCATCACTGGCGAGTTGCAAATAGGATTGTGAATCTTATTCGCCACGGGGTCTGCGCGATCACGAGAATATATCTAGGCATACCAGCACGCATAAGCTGTACGTATGATCTTTTGTCCCCACGTGAGTCGCAAGATTTGGGATGCGTCTACGCGTGGAAGGATGACTTCGTCCTCAAAAATTTCCGCAATATATTGCATCGAACGTATTCGTTATGATCACTATCAGTTTTCCTAAGATACGACTCTGGTGATTCTTAGTAGAAAGATCGATTCTTCCTCATTCTTCCAGCGTGTTCTCAATGCTAATTTGAGACATTTCCGAGAGCTTTGGAGTCGATCCTTATATTATCTCTGTCCGAATACGTGGACTACCAGACACAAATGATGAATTTGAAGCGGAGTTTTTCGTTGGATTCGCTGGCTCTGGAATTCAAATTTCGCGGCGGATATTACCTATCCGTATTCCTAAGTTGATGGTGATCTAGAGACCCTATCGTAATGAATACACCTATGAATTTTTATTCGTGTAAACACCTCTAGTTGCTATGCACTATCGAATGTCATATCACATATTGCAGAGAGCAGCAAACAAAATCATTAGAAGTCTCAACCTCCTATCAATTTGGATCATTGGATTTCCTAATCATGTATGCAAGGATTTTCTCTTGGAATGTCAGGAATCGAACGGATCTTGCAGCAAAAGCAAACGAGAACCTCTCAGGATACAGAAACATGCATGGAACTCACAAAAATGATGAGATTGGTCAGAAATTCATCAAAAGTGCATGATCTAAGCAGAGTGTGGATAATACTGGAGGCTACAATATAATCGAATGTGATGACTACGCTGTTGAAATTATGTTTTTTGAGTACTGTGTTAACTATTTGAAGCTGTGAGAATTCATTTTCTCACTGTTAGAGTATACAACAGGTAAGTCTTCGTTAGATGGTATCCAATGCTCACTTTTGGTCTAACAAGTGGAGGGTTAGGTCTTTAGACCACCAATCCTCAGCAAAATTTTTTCACAGACTCGTGCCACCTGGGATATGGAGTCCCAGAGTATCGCCGTCAAAAATAGTCACTTCTCATTCAAGATACAGCTATAAACACTAGCGTTGGCCATGTAGGCCTGCGGCAAATAATCATGTCTAAAGATATACTCGCGATGCTAATGCTTATGGCTGTAGCTCCGAACAGGGACCCATTTGACAGAAATACTCCCGATTATTCATATTCTCGTTAGTACGGATGAAATTTGTATCTCATGTCGTCCTCTTCAGAGTTGCAGTAAGTGAATATTATATAAATCGATTTATGAGGACTAGTTGAGTAATGAAACACTCAGGAATGCAAGATAATGATTATTTACTTTGCGACGTTTCGTTGACGAATGTGTCGACATCATCAGGCAGCGGGATTCACTGTACATATAAAAATATCACACATGGCTTGAATGTATGAATAGATGGATAAAGATCACTAAATCGATCAATGAGGACTAGTTGAGTGATGAAACACTCAGCAATGCAATATAATAATTATTCATTCTGCGACGTTTTCAAGAGAATTTCTCATCTCTGTCATGTGTATTTTTCACTGTGTGATCTCGTGAAATATATTTACAGCAGAAAGTACGTTGATCCTTCTGATTTCCTGGCTATTAAGATCTTGGGAAGGGGAATTGACTCTCTTTGGTATCACATGCATTCCTCAGCCGTCATATACGCCTGTGACATCGGTGGTCCCGGGCCCCCGCGCCCCACCTTGTTACATGATGACTCACCGGAGAAGGCACGGCGAGCCGCGCTACATCCGTGCGCCGCGCGCTGGCCGTCACGGTGCATCGTCAGCGATCCTGACGGATAGCTGAACCTCATCCTAGGGTACTGCTTCGCGCGACGTGGCTCGTCGATCCTCCGACAAGCCGCGCCGCGGGCATGACCGCTCAGCCAACTTTCCTGTTCAGACTCTCTTTCTCTCTCTCTCTCTCTCTCTCTCTCTCTCTCTCTCTCTCTCTCTCTCTCTCTCTCCCTCTCTCTCTCCCTCCCTCTCTCCTCTCTCTCTCGACTTTTACGTCCATAGAGTCATCGATCGGCCTCGAATCACTCGTGTTCCTCCTGGAGATATATCCTTCCCACGTAACAGCCTTTCTTGGTGTTAGAAGGGGGTAGTCTTCTACGAGTAGTGGATTCTTCTTTCCCAGATTCTTGGAAAATATTTCCATTTCTAATTCTCTGAAGATTTTTTCCGCTTTCAAGAATTTACGCGAGAGTGTCGTGACTCAAGAACGTGACACGGATAGATCAAGAGTTTGAGCCAAGCGGAAGGAGATCCAGTCTTCGCCGAACCAACCGAAGGGGGAAATCGCAACCGGCAAACCGCCCGCTCGGACGTCGGCAGAATATTATGCAGAGCTTTGTTGTCATTATCGCTGTGGCCGGCTGCAATTTCTCAACGTAAATACAAAATCGAATACCTCACTCTCGCTTCGTTCAGACGGACGAACCTTATCGCAGACGCATTCATACTCTGAGCCAGTCGAAGTATTGGAGAAGAAATTCAAAATATCCAGAGTGTTGGATATGTTCGCAAAATCGAAAAGCAAAGAATCATTGAATCCAACTGGTACTTGGCCGGAAAACTCTCACGTTCGGTCGGGTATGTTTGAAAAAAACGACCGAATCAATGGTCCTTGAGATCAGGACAATGAATTGAACTTTTGTGATGGAACTGGGAACTTGAATTTGGGAGATAATGGACAAGACGAGACATGGGGAGCAGGTGCGAATGCGATAAGCAATATGAGAGATAAGAACGAATACGCGGAAATGAGCCGGTCAAATACTCCCCGAGGGCAATATACGGGCCCAGCGTACCAACGGTGGCGCACAGGTATTGCGTTGATGAAAGAGTCCCCAGTACACTCGAACTCATCCCGGCGCCCCTTACACAGCGCCATTCGAGTGCCGTCATACCCCGAGATTTCCTATCTGACGAGTCCAGACGGACATCTGTTTCGGTGTAAGCAACAGCAGCCTCATAAGCAAAACATGAAATTGGACGATACGTTTTCGCTGAACCCCGATTTCGTTCAATCGAAAAATGGTCCCGGTCAAGAAAATGGCGCGTTTCCACAGAGTTCAGAAAGTAAGACCAATTATTTCCGAAGTCGAAATAATTCACCGAAACCAATCACGCCCATGACGTCACCCTAAATTCCATTACCAAGTAATCAGCGAACGCCATGGGACTGCCCACCAGGAATGGCAACAAGCCCACAAACATCGAATCAAAAGCCGACACCACACAATTTTACCCAAAGTCAGATGAATCAGGCCGTAACAGGAAACCTTCAGACTCATGGAGCTGCTGTGTTTACGAGAAAAACGGTACTTGAACAGGGAGAGTCATCGTTTGAAAATTCCTTCTGCAGAATGAGCTTCTTGAAGGTGGCCGAGAAGTGGAGAAGATTGAACACACGCGAGTCACAACCAAATCAGAATTCAAATTACCAAGACATCCCAGTACGGGAGTGCAATATGCCTCGAGAAAATTCAGACCTCAATGATATACGTCGCCAACGTTACACACCGCAGAATTACAATGTGAATCATAGAGTACCGCACAGTTTTGAAGAAATGAGACAGAATGGCATGTCACCATGGCCACCCCAGATAGTTACTCAACAACCTCCGACCCTCAAGGGAGCCACACCTCAAGGCGTGCACTTTCATGATTCAGATGAGCAGGTTCAAATTTCTCAACGTCACACGCACTCACCGGGCCGAACAATTTCGGGAGCAGGGGTAGACGTGCACCTCCATGAGGTACTGAAGGCCTTCGGAGAGTTCAACGGAGACTCCGACTCCATGGACGCGTTTTGCACCGCAATCAGAATAGCAGCAAGCGTGGGTGGGCCCTAATCGGATCGTATGACCCTGATGAACATTGAAAGTGAACTGAGAGGGACAGCAGAATCGTTATTTGGATCAACAGTGTTGAAATTTGAGTCAGTCGAGCTTTTTCTGAAAGAACTGGAAGAGCACTCCACTCTGGTGGATTCTCTGGACGATATTATGTCCAAATTGAAGAGTTGCCCAATCAAAAAAGATAGATCGTTCAAATCATGCGGAACGAGAATCCAAAAGATTCTCGGGAGATTTGAGAGCACGGCAGCCTCGAAACACAGTACATTCGATCCGAGATAACATCACGCACGCGAGACGCTGACGGAGCAGCTCTGACGCGCTTTATTATAAGCATTGTTACGGAGCTTGAGGGCATAGTGCGAAGCTATCGGCCGGGCAATTCATGCGAGGCAATCAAATATGCTCAATAAGCAGCACTTCAGCGTAAAAAGTATCCAAATACGGGGGATCTCTCACTGGCACAGACCAACCCTCCAGCCGCAAATAAGGCCAACGTCCTCGTGGCAGATTTACTAATAGTTTGCTGTTACTGTGGTCTCACAAATCACGTGCAATGAAAATGCTCCAAAAGGGGAAACGACAATAAAAAGTGCCAATATTGTGAGTGTCAGGGAATCCGGCCTAGGTCCAAGCCGATGATATGTGAATACATGGAGATTTCTAGCGCGACGCAGCTGCAAGTCTTAAGCCAACGCAAGACATAATGAAACTCTACCCTAGTATGCGGGGTGCATTCCAGAGGACTCGGGGCCTAGCAGCAGTGCGTTCCACGATGCAGCTGTAACACACTCCTGGCCCGGGAGAGCATACTCAATACCATATGAGGCAGACCCGTAGAGCCAATCAGAAGCCTAGACGCGAGCGCAAGCATCAAAGGCGCGGCAAGTATCAAAGGCGACCGGCCGCGCCGCAACGCATCCTTCTGGCGCCGCAGCCACAAAGAACTTCCACCTTTAGAAACAGTATAAGGAGTCGGGAAAAGCCCCAGCGAGCGCTTCTAGCCTCTGAACTCGACTCGAAACCCCCTTCTATCCATATCTCAGCGTCATTCCAGAGACGGACATGAGCCCCTGATGGTCTCGCTTCTTACTTCAGATTCAGTCAACTCACCAATCGTAGTAAAGGTCTCTCTCTCGGATAACAACTTATCACGAATAAATATTGACTGCAAACGATATCCCGGATTCTGATTCATCAGTGGTCCCTCACGTCCTCTCGTTGCGTCTTCGGACTCAGCGAGGCAGTATCAAAAGAACTCACGTATATCGGACGAGCGATTCCCCCGTTACGATTCGGTGCTAGTTGTTCAGGAATACTGAAATTGATAAAGCAAACAGAACTTCAGTCCTGAGCCTGAAGATTCATTGAATAAGAATCAGAAATTCTCTGGGATTCAGAACTCTATGCGTCAACCGCGCCGCGATTCTATTCATTAGCAATATTCAATCATTGACAGGAAGGAAGAACAGGAAGGATGCTCCTCTGGATCTGCCTCATCGCTATCTCCGCTGCATCTGGGTGAGAAAATCAAGTTATTCCAATTCTTGTCGCTTGTGGGGAGAGTCGCGAGGTAAGGACTTGATTCGAAATCGTCTAGAAGCCAAAGAAATACACAATATCAAAGGTTTGAAGTGAATCTCATCTTGTCTGATCTACATTTATGAGGAAAAATTTTATACGTAGCATCATATCCGGATATGGCTGTACGGCTTTCGTAAGCAATAACTCTGAAGTCTTGAGTAAGTGAGGCTGAGCCAGAAGAAGATCTATTGTTTCATCCCAAACGAAGCTCGTTTGCGAACCCACAATATCTTGCAATAGACGCCTCCGCAGCGTGTGATTATTTCTCACCTTTCACTCGACTTTGTATTCACGCGTTGATTCGTCAGAAGCTTGCAGCTCTAGAGCTGATTCAAATTGTATCCCAATCTGATGATATGGCGAAAGGTCGTGAGAATCCGGATCATACCCAAACACCCCCAGGGAATAATTTGAAAAACACCATGACCGCTCCAAAAGACGACAATTCAGAGGGAACCCCGGGAGATGCGACTTTCCCAGAAAATGTCGAAATCCCCAGCATGGAACAATCAGAAGCCCAATATCTAGAAAGAATGCAGGAAGGGGACGCGAGGGCCCGCGATATTTATTTAGCTCTACTGAACGCTGACATTGGATTTGAGAGATCAGGAGGGACGTATTCAGATCCGTTACTCGCAAAATAGGTCGCATGCTGGCAACTGAACCGGAATATCCCTCTGAAGTAGAGACAATAATTTTAGAGAACTTGAGAGATCATCTCGGGGAGACCCAGATAGCAACCGAGGCCCGACCTCAAATACCGCGAGAAATATCAGACCCTTCTATGGATGACTATGACAAATTTAGAGCTTCGCGAATAAACGCGGAATCATCGTGCTTGGGCACACTAACGAAACCAGAAATCTCACCAACCAGGACTGATTCGAATGACACTTACACTGACAACTCGACCGGAGCAACTGATTATACAATGGCTGAACAAAATCCGTGGCCTCTCGTTGATATTGAAAACGATGACCCGAGCCCCCGAATCTTCAGTATGGACCCTGGGCATCATCTTCGATTTGGTCGAAGCTCCAGTCGTCGATCACAGAGTCTTGACGCTGATACTATCAGCCGTCGGCTGAAGAATCATGACACCAGAGCAATGCGAGGGATGAGTAACCGAAATGGTGAAGCAAGCCACTCAAGCTATCAACTTTCGAGTTTGGACCGAGCTGAGTGGAGCGAAAACAGAATAAGTTATAATTTGAGCGACCAGGATAAAGACCCACCAGAACAATAAGATGGAGACGGGAAGCCACGTGAAACGAGAGAGAAAATTCGCCGAGCAGATATCGCTCCGACCGGCGTTCTTGCGGACAAGCGCGCAAAGGAGAATTCAATGATCCCGAAAACTCATGCGATGATGACCACTTCCATGTCAGACCGAGAGGCCGCCGTGGCCTAGTGGATAAGGTCCCTGCCTTTCACGCGGAAGGCCAGGGTTCGGATCCCGGCCGGCACCACTGAGATTTTTCCTCATGTGCTTTTTACGGCGGTCTCGTTGGTTCGGAACCCACCTTAAACTGTAGGTCCCCCTCACCGAGGTGGAATCGGTAGTTGGCCGTTGTTGACGCGCTGGTTGAGCGTAACTCAACCCCACGCACATGGGTGCCGTCTGGATAAAGCTCTAAAGAGCAGGTGCCGAGACGTAAAACTAAGAGATCGGTACAGTGGAGAGTCAGCAACTACTGGCTCAGAATCGTGGTGGCTCGAATTTCGAATATGTGAGCAATCGAAACAAAGAAACATACCGTGCGAATAACGAGACTCAGGGAGAACACGCAGACCGAGTGAACCGGAGCAAATATGAGAAATTGAAACAGGATAACGGAGACAGGTGGAGAGGAAGTGATCGTGACTAAAATGCAAGCGCTCGAATTCACAGATTCAACTCTCAAAATACATCCGGACGGGCTAACGTCGATCGCCGCCACGGATCAAAATTCAGATTAACGTTGAACCAAGCTCTCAATCAGATTACCCCGTACGACGAAAATCCCGATATGCTCGCGCTTTTCTGCCAGTCGGTGAGATACGTCGTAGATGGATATGGCCCAGATTCAGAGTCATGGGTTCTTCCGGCACTGGCAAATAAACTGAGAGGCCGAGCCGCTGAAGGTTACAGTGCAAGATAGACGCAATACACATCTGTCGAGAGATTATTGGCCGATATGACAACTCAATATAGCGGTTTGGGGGGTGCGGACGAAGCCCTAGCGGAATTGAAACTAGTACAACAAAGACCAGGAGAAGGAGCAGGCGATTATGGACTACGTGAGCAAACACTTCATGATTGCTTACTGAATATTCACGACTCTCAAGGATTAGAAGAGAGAAACGTACAAGAACAACGCGGATAATCAAGCTCTACAACAGTTTAAATTTGGTCTCGTGGGCGCATTAGAACATTAAGTTAGATCTACGAGTCTCAAAACTCTCCGTGAAGCTATCTCTGAGGCGGTAGATTTCGAGAATGAAACAAGTGCCCGCATAATGCTTGGAAGGGAAACGATTCGAGTCAAGCAGGGACGGAATGACAACTATCGTGGATGTATTCGTTGGAAACAGAATAAGGGGAATGCGTGCAAATGACCCCCTTCCGATCGAATCTGCGGCTATTAGGCTAGCCACAGCGTCAAATGAATGTCGATTTTCCACGCTCAAGGACATTCCGAGAGAGAATGCTCAAAGAAACTCCGAAGCGCAAAATTTTGTAAACTATGTAGTAGAGCTGGGCACGGAGTAGGAGACTGCCGTGTATTAGCTGGCGCCCTTGGTTCGGGTAGGCTACTCGAATTTCTTACACAGCGACAGCAACAGCGCGAACGTAGCTCGGACCGGTTCAACGACCGCTCGAGCACTCGAGCAGACAAACTGGCGCCGGGAGCCGAAGAATACGATGGCTTGAGACGTACTTACCCTGGGAATACCACACCGTGTCGCGATGATTGCCAAAATGATCGAGGCCCGATGAGAAGCCACAGTGGCAGGAACCAAAATTAGGCGAATGGTCACAGATTTCCGTCAATTGCGTTTTAGTTCATCAAGATGAAATAATTCTCTCAACAGATTTCCAACAGTTTCAACCCAAACCTACAATTCACTATTGAAGGCGAAAATCTCGACAAACGTATCAGTTTTTTAGACCTTGAAATTGAACGTATCCCAAATGGAACTCCTTGTCCAAACTGGTTCTGAAAATCAACAGCTTCCAGCAGATGTATTCACTCTTCTTCACATCATCCTTTGAACCAGAAAAAAGCCATAGTTGTCAACCTAGTTGACAAATGTATCAAGTTATCCGATCAAAAACACCATAGCGAGAATCTCAAATTTATCAAAACATATCTCGAACAAAATGGCTACCCATCTACATTTATAAAAAACTGCATTATAAAGCGTCTCCACCACATCAACTTTAGTGCCAATCTTCCCAGAGATCCTCTCCAACAAAAAGCGATGCAATTGCGTCCAAGAATAGTTTTTCCATATGTTTCACAACTAGAACATAAATTTCGTGCAATAGCAAGAAATCATGAACTGCTCCCAATTTTTGTCCCCTCTCACAAACTTAATATTTCAACCCTTGGCAAAGATAGAACCACAAAGACCGACAAAACCCATTGTATATATGAGATAGACTGTAGGAAGTGTAGTGCTACTTACATCGCTCAGACCAAACGATCTTTAAATGTCAGAGGGATGGAACACACGAGAGATGTGAGGAACAAGGATGTGAAATCTGCCTCAATTTTGCATTCTTCAGAACACGATCACGATATTGACTTCCGAAACGTCGAAGTTCTAGATATAGAGTACAATAAAAAAAGTAGAGAGTTCTTAGAAATGCTTTATATTCATTATCATAACAATTCACTCAACAGAGTTCAAGATACTATGTTTTCGAAGAATGCATTTAAATTCTCTGTCGATAAAATTAGAGAAAGATCAGAGAAAGACAGCTGAATCGCTATTCTCAGCCTTGCGATGTTTTGATTCTCCCTCCCATACATGTCTTACTCACACGCCTCCCCATCAAATTCACGCAGTTGTCGCCATAGCCCGTTACAGGCAGACACTTTGTCGCCGTCTGGACCTTGACTCGCAAAAGTATATATTCTGACAATAGTTTCCTCTTTCTCGGTTCCCAATATATTTTCTCTGATCTTTTTTCTTTTATTCCGGTGCGTGATGTGCAGTGTTGACTTGTATCTAATGGGTACAGAAAAAAATCTTACCGCCAATTATGTGACTCGATTATACTTGCCCTGAAGAGGCCTGTGTACTCTTAACAGGCGAAACGTTGGCAGCAATAAAACCACCCGCTCGATAATTCACAAGCCTTTCCATCAACCTTCCGAAGATTCATTACCTCGAGCGCAAGAAAATTGTCACATAGAACACAGTATGTGGGTCCATCTAATGTTGGCGGAAGCCTTGGTGGATTCTCAGAGAAGGAGTTTGAAGACGAACCGAATTCAAATGATACTCCCGATCCTTCCAACGCATGTATAGAGGCTTTAGATTCAACACAATAAGCGGACTTGCCGAGAGAAGTATCGCAGCGAGCAGATTCGCATGGTAATACTAGCAAAAATAGAATCTCACTCAAATAGGTAGGAAAATCGGAAGACATAGTCGGAGATTGGAGCAGGTCGTCACTTTTATAAAGATTGCAAGAATTGAAATCGGAGGGGCAGGACAAATCAAGATTCATAGTTTGGGGGAGCGGAGAAACGAGTCGAATAGGGAGTAACCCGAGAGGAATGATGTCAAATGCAGTGGAAAAAGATCTCCAGAATAGCTCGATATCGGCAAGAAATACAAGCCAGCCTAGCTTACACAAAGACACGCGTACAGAATACTCACACGCAAGATATCAGCCTGTTGTTAACCTCGAGCGACTGAGCTTACTCGAAACAATGGCCAAGGAAGAATCACCAAAGACTACATCACAACAAACTATAGCCGGGAGTGACAGACAACGGGATGACTTCGAACAGCCTGAATATCAGCTGAACGTAAATCGTACATGGCCAAATATATCCCAAGATGACATCAATACGGAAGATCTGAGTATCCGATCACCACAACTGGAGGATAACAAAATTTCTACCTCACCTGATTCATCCGTCTCCTTCGATCAAGGGGTTTCAATGGAAAGAGAATGTGAATCCCAAAAATCGCTACAAAATCTCACCGCAGAATTTTTGCCATCACATAGTAAATCAATGGGTCATTATTCCAAATCTATGAGGATCACTATGAATGCGCACAACCAGATATTATCCTCGAGCACGATTTTGACATTCAAGACACACCAAAAGGGGATTGTCTATTCTGGTCGTTCATCAAAATGCACAAATGGGATGTTTCACCAGTCGATCTGCGCAAATACTCATTGAATAGCGAATTTGTAAAAGAATGAGCAGTCCCAGAGCAGGCAGTGGACCCCAGATACGGAGTATGGCGATATAGACACTATTTCCATTTCCTCGCGTATATTTGATGAAAAAGTGTGCGTGCACTTGCAATGCCAAGACAGTACTTTATGCGTACGTTGAATCAAATAATAGAGAAGACGCGTCCAATGTAATTCTTATGCTATAACATAGCTGGCAGTACCGACAACAAAGTTACAATACAGTTTTTTTTTTCGTGACCATTTAG
>JAPYYZ010018368.1:0-12471 GCA_030522705.1 Eretmocerus eremicus
GAGAGAGAGAGAGAGAGAGAGAGAGAGAGAGAACACGCCGATTTCCATAAGCCTCGCAGTACTTGTACGATGAAGCTATGACGGCGGTGAGATTGAGATACATATTTTTGGTTGGAAATTACAAATCACAGGTAGTTGGGAATGATCACCGACCGACCAATTCCTGAGCAACGCGAAGAAGCGTATTTCGTGATCGAGTCACGCGAACACTTTTTTTTTCTTCCAACATATCGCAATGAACAAGGATCGAGCCCACAAATTAGAATAGACTGAGTTTGTAGGGTTTTACTTGTCAAACAAGATGTCCTCCTCAGAATTACCATTTTCTCATCGCCCCGACTACTACATAGTTGACAAGAGCGATTTTCAAAAAATTGGAGAACAATGTGACACTCGAACGAATTTGTACTGCTCTGTTTCGTTTATAGGCACAGTTTCGAGCGAAGAGATTTCGACTTCTCAACACAATATCCATCACTTCGCTAATTCTCAGAGCGATTGCTCAATCGCGTCCAAAGCTAGAAGCTGAGGCGTACATCTGAAAACGCGTGTGACAGCCGGATAATCGAGTTCTTCCACACAATGTACCTCTTGGTACTCCTCCAAAGTAAAGGATGGACCTTTGAAGAAATTTTAGGTGTTGAGAATGAATCAATGTTCGAAAATTGCCAGTATAAATTGTGTCTCAACACCTTCTATGATGCCTGCAACATAAAATAGGTCGCAATAACAGAATCGCTCGAATTGTGAGATTTGCTCATATCTGCCGGAAAAAGTGTCTTTACAGTACCAATCAAAAGGAAGAGGATTATTCTCATTGCGAAAGATCGTCGTATCAAGAAAATCTGTTTGATTTTCAATTTCAATCTCAAGAGTGAATTTCAGATACTGATTGAAGTTATTGAAAATGTCTAGAATGTGTTAGATACAAGTTTTCTGGACGATAAAGAAGCAATCATCTATGTCTCCTGTGGAAAAAGATATCTCCTAGAGTCTCGAAGCAGGTATCTTTGAGCTGTTCCAGAACTATCTCGGCGAACCACGAGCTAGAATTTCCGCCCATAGGTGAGCCAATCTTTTATCTATATTACTGATCGTTGAATTGGAAAAGGTGGAGTGTGATAGAGAGTCAATTCCACCTAGGAATTCCTGTGGTCCTAGTACTCTACCAATCGATTCTCGGAAGAGATGCCATTTACTTTTCGAATCAGAGATGATTGAATCTCTGTGTGAGTTGGTGAAGAGAGATACTAAATCCAGCTTCAAGGGGATGAAATCCAAAAGGGTGATAAGAGATTCTCGTTGAGATTCCAGATCGTAATCATTTCCTACAGCGTATTTTGGCCGCGGGAAATATTTGTTGAAGAGCAAGGAGATGGATTCATCGAACCGGGAGAGGGGACTATTGATAGTAGACACTATCATCCTAGCAGGAAAGTTTTCTCTGTAAATTTTCATTAAGCCGTAAACTCTTGACATGGTAGAATTTTTACATCTGTCCTGACTTTAGAAAAAACTGAACCTGCATCGAAAACACCTTTCTTTTTTCAAGAGTCTAATAATTTGAGGGTTGAATTTTGAAGTTTCTTCAGTGGATCAGATGGCAATTTTTCGTAATAATCTACAATGCTGAGATGGCTCTCAACTTTCTGAAAGTAGTTCTCTTCATCAATGCCGACAGTGGCATCGTCTTCATTGGCCCTGGTTACAAAAAGTGAACTGTGCTCTCTCAGAAAGTCTTGAGTAAATCCAATCTCAGTATTGAACGATTCTTCGCGATAAGGAATATGCTTGTCTCCTTTTAACCAGTTATTGATAGTATTGAGGATGTCATGCCGGATAGAACTCTCTTGTGCGTGTTCATTGAACTGAAAAAAGTTCTCTACACATTTGTATTGTTCGAGAACAGTATGTTCATCGAGTTTCGAACGGTTACACTCTTAGCCGAGAGCAATGACCTCCTCCACCTTGCTCCGTAATTCGACCGCTGGAAGGTTGTCAAGCCATTTGTTTCGAAGCGTTTCATCGCTCTCGGGGGCAGCAATGCTCGAGATTCCAGTAAATATGTGTTAATCATATTGTGCATTGAAAAGTATATTGAACTTATTAGATAACGAGCACCGAGGAAGTATAGGAAGCTTTCCACGAGACTTCCACTTGTATTATCAGAGATTGATCGTTTTTCCGCGCGTTATGGCGTGTCTGAGGTACCTCATGTGATGATTCATGTCTGTGATTTCGAGATTGAGGAGGGACTTCTCCAGGTGGAGCGAGAAAATTTGCAACTTTTCCTTGCAATGATGGCTATTAATTGGAATATTACGGGAAGAGTGAGTGGATCCATTGATATGTGGAGGGAAAATGTCATGGGATCTGCATTGCAATAGGAATGCAAGCTCAGATTTTGAAAAGACGATCTCCATGAGAGATCTCGCCAAGCTAACAAGCAGGTTTCTTATGGAGATTCCATGGACTAGAGTCAATTGAACAAGAAATTGAAACAAAGAATAGAATTGTTTGGAACGTAACATTGCAGGTGATTCTGTCTTCGTCGATATATACACATTTTATCAATTCATATGGTGAGTTCATTATACTAGTCACTTATCTGCTTTTAATTATCTTTGATCACGCGATATCATCTGTATCAATTTCTTAGCCCTGAGAATGACAGCATGGATGCCGTCGAAGCATCAGCCTTGGCCTAACAAATCGTCCGAAACACTCATGTATTATCATTTCCACAAGAATCTTCACAATCGGACATACATCCATTCTCATCTAAAAAGTTAGTGATCTTGTTCTTCAATAATTCCCAATATTAAGCCTAGGAGGCTGGGAGCATTAGCAAAGCGGATAGCATCGTTGCTTGGAGCAGAAAGTGCTGAGAATTACTATCGATCATCGAAGCAAGTGAATGAGAGGCGTACTGGTCTCAGCCGACCTTATTTTCGAACATCTCCACTATAGCAAAAAAGTGTTGGAAAAAAAACGATATTCTGAAGGAATCCAACAACCGACTTGTAAGAATAATTGTTGTTGTTGTACCCTGCTCAAAATAATAAGCAGGGATCCTTGAACCAAAGAACATCTCACCTGGGACCTAGGCTTGGAAAAATTTCAGACAAAAAATATGCTACAGACCGCAGGGCCTGGATAATGACGTGCAAATCAACGGTTTGCGGGATGGTGGTTAATATATTTCCACTTTTCATGAATCCGAAATGGCGAATTCAACATGGCGGACCAAAATTTTCCAGGAACTACGTATTTTACTCGGAGAATCTCTACTCGGGGTGTTTTGAAGTCGTTCATCACAGATGTGGAGTCGGATTTCGGTTCCCCATGAATCAAACATGGCGAATCCAGGATGGCTGACCAAACATTTTCAAAAACTGTTTCTTTCAGTTCAAAAATCTCTACTGGGGGGTTTTTGGCGTCGCTGATCTCAAATATGGAGTCAAATTCCACTGTCCATGGATCCAAGATAGCGAATCCAAGATGGCGAATCAAAATTTTTTGAAAAAATTTTGTAATATCGGCAGTTTTAGCTCGTCGTTTTGTAAGATTTTTCGCTCAATATCGATGAATGGAACATTAATTCTATGCATTGTTAGTGTGGTATGGTTTCCGTGGCCTGGCGGAAGGTAAAGGTGTGAATACGAACTCCCTTTACAATGTGGTTCAATCTCCAATATGCTCGAGGATGTAATAACAAAAGTATGATCTTCGCTCGAACGGCAGGTAAAAGTTATAGTTCCGGGTTCGATCGACATAATGTACCAGGAGTACAAATTAGGGAGTGAAAGTACAAATGTTCCGTCTAGAGAGAAGTAACGTTTCGTACATCCCTGGTCCAAATTGTTTTTAACGAGATGCACGTAGCACGTGTCCTCGTTAACAAGTTTGTGAATGGGTGATGTAATCTGGCAAATATAAACTTCATTTATGCGTCGGCAGTCGGTCGCGTCGTTGATCAATGTGTACTTTGTCTTGTCAGTTTTGATGGCTATTGGTTCTGGTGATACGTTATCGAATATATAGTACTTGACCCACACTGACATGGTGACTGGGATGAATCTATACAGCGTGTACGAGGATTCACTCAAAATAGGAGTGTTTAGCACGTGAACCAATCTCTCATGGCTTATATAAATATCAACGTCATTAATATGCATATGAAAGGTATGATATTTTTCCTCGAAGGGGAGAGAGAGCTCTTTATAACTGTACTCTTTGCTGATGACCGCGAGACTATGGATGAAGTTTCCAGGTGTTACAATGAATTTTGAGTTGATCTTCAATAATAGCATGTGCTCTCTCCAACGAGCCATTTGACTGCGGGTGCCCGGCCGCTATGACAATGGGTTTAATTTTGAGATGTTTGAGGAAAACATTCATCAATTCTGACTGAAATCCTTGCGCGTTGTCCATTACGATCTCCTTGGGGATTCGGTAGAGATAGATATAATTATTAAGGAGAGGCTTTGCGGTTTCTCTGCCTTGAGTGGTGTTCACTGGGATCAAGGTTATATGTTTTGTCAGTTGATCTTGAACACTCAGAAGATATCGCTGGCCACTGGCTTCTGGTAAGGGGTCCACATAGTCGATGGTGATTCGCTCACCTAGAGTTCTCGGTGGATGTATCAAAACTCCATCATGATTATTAAATTGAGTCCTGTTAACGAGTTGACAATCTTTGAATTTCTTAATGTTACTTTTTATATCTTGGAGCATAGAATTCCAGGAATATCGATTTTTCAGCTTCTCTAGAGCTCTTTGAATTCCTCAATGTCCATAATCATTTCCGTAATAAGGCGCTATCAACTCTCTTCGTTTGTCATTGTCATTGATTTGTGTAATTTCGTGAGTTTTCATGACAATGTTTGGTATGGATATATTTCATCATTCTAATCAATTTCATCTTCACATCGCTGTCTAGAAGTTGCGAATTATAGCATTCGTTTTCATTGGGAGAGGTCATATGTCCAAATAATTCATTGAAAGCCACTTTCGGTTTTGTATCCCCGGTGATGATGATATCTTGTTCTTCACCTATGGTTATTCCTGTGTATTTGCTCTTTGAAACTCCCCTAATTGGTCTGGGTTGCATATTTTTGTATTTCACTAACAAGGGGAGACCACACCCTTCGGGTCACCAAATCTGACCAAAATTTTTTTACAGACTCGTACCACCTAGTATATGAAGAATCTAGAGTATCTCTGTCAAATGGGCACTCTGTCCAGAGATACAGCCATAGACACTAGCATTGCTATTATATCTATATATACGGTTTTTTTAATACAGGCCTATATGGGCAATGCTAATGTCTATGGCTGCATCTATGGACAGAAGGCCCATTTGATAGAGATACTCTAGATCCTTCGTATACTAGGTGGTATGAGTCTGTAAAAAAATTTTGGTCAGATTTGGTGACCCGAAGGGTGTGGTCTCCCTTTGTAAGTATTTCAAGAAAATGTCGTCTCCATCATCACTCTCTCCATTTTCTACATTGACTACTCGTAACTGCCTCGATAAGGCATCCGCGTTAGTGTTTAAACTTCTTTTCTTGTATTCTATAGTATAGTCAAACTCCTCTAATTTGAGTCTCAACGTCATAAGCCTGGGCGATGGATCTTTGACATTCATAAGCCACTCCAATGGTTTGTGATCAGTGATTATTGTGAACCTCTCACCATAAAGAAAGTGCCGGAAATGCTTAGTCGCCCATACAATGGCAAGTTCCCGTTCGGTGGTAGAATATCTAGTTTCAGCTTGATTCAATGTACGTGATGCGTATGCTACAGGTTTCTCAAAATTATTATGCTCTTGGGATAACACGGCTCCAAGAGAATGATGACTAGCATCTGTGGCTAGAGTATAACTTTTATT
This sequence comes from Eretmocerus eremicus, assembly GCA_030522705.1. NCBI lineage: Eukaryota > Metazoa > Arthropoda > Insecta > Hymenoptera > Aphelinidae > Eretmocerus > Eretmocerus eremicus. Next base: position 5,894 of record JAPYYZ010018368.1, read on the forward strand.
GTGATCTGGGTGGACAAGTACTGGCTCTTTGATTAAAGCTTCTTTCAGGGCGTCGAAAGCTCTTTGTTGCTCTAATTGCCACTCAAATTTAGAATTCTTCTCCAATGGTTGTGTCAATGGTTTGGCAATCTTGCTATAGCCCTTCATAAAACGTCGGTAATATCCTGTTAGCCCTGGGAATCATTTGATACCTTCCTTATTCTTCGGCTCCTTGGAATCCCGGACAGATGAAATTTTCCCGGGGTTAGGTCAAACGCCATCTTTCGTGATGATGTGGCCTAAGTATTCAAGTTCTGGACGCAGATATTCGCACTTGTCAGGTTGAAGTTTCATTCCAAACTCACGCAATTGCTGCAACACAGTTCTGAGGTTCTTATTGTGCTCCCCCAAGGTCCGCCCAAACACAATGATATCATCGAGATAGCAAAAACAGATTAAGCCTATCAGCCCTTTAAGGGCAAAGTTCATAGCCCTTTGAAATGTTGCAGGAGCATTTTTTAAACCTTGAGGCATACGGACAAAATGGAATTTTCCGTCCATTGTACAGAACCCTGTTTCTTCTTCAGAATTTTCTCCTAACGGTATTTGATAGAATCCTGAGGCTAAATCGAGGGCGGTGGAATAATGAGCTCCGCCTAAACTTTCTAGTATCTCTTCTGTGTGCGGGAGAGGAAAGTTATCTTGAGGTGTATGCATGTTTATATTCCTAAAGTCAGCAACTATTCTCTATTTAATTTCTCCGGAAGCATTCTTTGTCTTTGCAACGACCCATAAAGGACTGGATCAACTGCTTGGAGATGGCTCAATGATACCTCTTTCTAACATTTCTTGCGTTTGTTTTTTCATTTCTCCGCTGTGAATGGGAGGATAACGGTACCTTTTAGTGTGGATGGGTCGGCTGTATCCAAAATGATTTCATGTTCCACTCCTTTTATGCAAGGAAGTTCGTCACCTGATAAGTAATAGAGGTCATCAAAGTTTTTGATAACGTCCCAAATAGCGTTCTTTTCTTCCAACTGAAGGTGATCAAGCCTCGTGTTCTCGCTCAATAATTGAATGCGATCGAAATTGGTATCCGAAACAGGATCATTGGGATCCCCTAGATCGATTTTACGGAGATGGATGTCAGATTCGTAAACATAGGCTCCTTCGTCGGCACCATGACCCAATCCGATATTCATTATCTCATTTTTGGATTCGGTAATGCCGGGAACAACATTCTTCCCAGAAACTAATTGGGTTCCATGTTTTTCAATTGTAATCTTCTTCACTCTATACTCTTTTAGCTCAAGTATTAGGGGCTTTTTATTCGTTTCAAATGTTCTACCATCTAAGAGCAATCCATCCTTTCCCATATCATGGACTGCGTCGTGAGCTTTCAGTACATCTAAGTCCATGATTCCGTCACATTCTATAGGAAAGTCATCTTTCGCGAAATAGTAAGAATCTTCCTTACCAAATAAGTTCAAAGTCGCTCTACCCAGCAGTGGTATTCTATCGTCTCCCATGATGGCGTTGAGACTAGGATCGCGTTGTGGCTTACATATCTGGAAATCAAGGGCTTTTTTCTTAATGATACCCCCTGCGGCGCCAGAATCGACTAACATTCTGACCATTCTTCTTATTCCACCGAGTCGGAGGTACACGATTTGCTCTGTGTTTCCGTTGAGTCTAATTTGAATGGATTGCACGCGGAGTCCTGTCCCTCTATTTTTGTTTGGCACAACGGTGGGCTTTTCTCCTCTGTACAGCCTTGGCGAAAACCCATCTTCCGTTGCCTGGAAAAACACCGATCCTCGGTGTGGTTGGATTTTTCACAAATTCCACAGAACATTTTGAGCTTGGAGTCCAAGTTTTCTTTCTTGGTCGCATCTTTCTGAAATATGACCGCCTTGGTTTGTCACTTCCTTGAACGGTGCGACGGTGCTGTTGACGTTTTTGTAGTGCACTCTCGGCATTGAGCGCTGAAGGAATTGCTTCCTTGACAGTCTCAGGATTTTGTGACTCCACTCTTGAACTGAAAGCATCTGAGAGTCCCGCTAGGTACCTCCAAGTCCCTTTTCCTTCAAGCTCTTGTGTGTATTTTGATTTCAAAGGGTCATCTTTCTGCCCTGCAGCTCAAAGTACTTTCCCATGCATGTTCATAAATGTACGAGAGTAACTCCCCACACAGCATGGAGATATTTCAAGGAAATATCTCATGGGAATATTTCGTGGAAACCTTCCAGAGATCTTTCAGGAATATTTCAAGAATGATTCTGCGATATTTTATAGGAACATTAATGTGAGATTCTTATGAAACGTGTCAGAAACATTTCGTGAAATATTTCAAGAAATATTTCTAAAATCGTGCGATGGAATCTCCCTGAAATCTTTCAGAAATATTCCATGAAATATTTCGGGAAATCTTTCTGAAACCTGTCAGGAAGATTTTACGGAAGATTCCAACGAATCTTTCTGCAATCTTGCAACGAAACCTTCGCGAAATCTTTCAGGAACATTTCACGAAAGATTCCGACTAATCTTTCGGAAAGCTTGCAATGAAATCTTCCGAAAACCTGTCAGAGAGATTTCACGAAAGTTTCCAACGAATCTTTCTGCGATCTTGCACCGAAACCTTCGCGAAATCTCTCAGAAACATTTCACAGAAGGTTCCCATGAATCTTTCTGCAATGTTGCAACAGAACCTTCACGAAACCTTTCAGAAACATTTTACAAAAGATTCCGACTAATCCTTCCGAAAGCTCACGATGGACTTTCTGGAACCTTTCAGAAAGATTCCATGGGAAATTCCAACAAATCTCTCCGCAATCCTGCGACGAAACCTTCGCGAAACCTTTCAGAAATATTTTACGAAAGATTTCAACTAATTTTCCTGAAAGCTTGGGATGGAATGTTTACGGAATGTTCCTGAAACATCTCAAGAGGAATTCCACCAAATCTCTGCAATCTTGCAACAAAACCTCTGCAAAATCTTCCAGAAACATTCCACGGAAGATCCCACATAGCATGAAAATGTTTCGAGAGAATATTTTATGGGAATATTTCATGGTAACCTTCCAGAGATCTTTCAGAAACATTTCAAGAATGATTCCGTAATATCTCATAGGAACATCCATGAAGAATCTTTAGGGAACGTGTCGAATATTCCGAGAGATCTTTCTGGAATTTTGCTATGAAATATCCCTGTAACCTTTCAGAGAAATTTCAGGAAAGATTCCTACGAATCTCTTCTCAATCTTGCAACGTAACCTTCGCAAAATCTTTCAGAAACATTCTACGAAAGATTCCAATGAATCTTTCTGCAATCTTGCGACAAACCCTTTGTGGAGCCTTTCAGAAACATTCCATGAAATATTTCGAAAAATCTTTCTGAAACCTTGCTATGGAACCTTCCTGGAACCTTTCAGGAAGATTCCAAGAAAGATTCCAACGAACATACTGTCCGCCAGGTGGCCTGGTCGCACTCTGAGCATCTTGAGGTCGATAAATATCTCATTTTGATCGGATTTGACGATTAAACAATATCCAAACGGTTTTTAGAGAGGGACATAAAATTATCCCTGAAACATTCCATGAAAATATTCCTGAAAGATTTCCAATCTTTCACGGAAATCTTTCAGAAAGGTTTCTGAAACATACCCATGCTATCATTACACTTACACTATATTTTTGGATGGTTTCACTCCTCTGCTCCTTTAAGTACGTATACGGCACATCTTGAATGCTGTAATAGTGAACGAGAAGATCCTGGATATCGTCCCAACTATCAGTTTCCTACGAGCTTACTAATTTTTTGGCTTGACCTTTCATCTTGCTCGCCAACACAATTCTCAAGACGCATTTCTTATCGAGCCAATTGGCCATATGGTTGACGGCGTTCTGCACTTCGCGTACGAATACCTTGATATTGCTTAATCCGTCGAACTCCGAGATCCAAGAAATAACGTCCTTCGGACGCAATTAATTTCCGCTAATTCCATCTTGCGGGACGGGGGCGGTTGATTCCGCCCCGCTCGACCCGTCAGCCTTCGTTCCATCTTGTAGGTTCATTCCTCTGAATTGATCGGCTAGTTCGGACTTTCGCATGTTTCGATTCCTTTTTCCCGATTTTTATATCAATTCAAGAATGAGCGTATGAGACTCACCTTGTGATTATTCAGCTACTCTTAGCGTTCCGAGCTGTTTTCAGTGTTCCGCTGAAGTTTTATTTGAGGTATTCTTCTCGCCACTGACCCCACACCTAGCACCAAAATATCTGTTGTGTCGTAGGAAATGAACAGCATCAACACGTCCACCCATCACAGGTATTTGGGTTTGAGGAGTGTCGATTTCTATAAAGAGAAATCTTCAAGCAATCAGTTTTCTGATTATACTTTATTCGACTCTCTCACAGAGCACACTATGCTCGGTCTATGATGAGAACCTACGTACATATTGCATCTCTAAAGAAGTACACGTAAGCCGTTCCAATGTCAGATACGTGGAGCCATTCGATATGTTGACGAATCCACGTATCTAGCTCCTCACTCTATTTCAGTGCGTGATAACAATATGATGCTTATCTTGCCGCTTGACGTGTCATAGGCCATCGTCTGAGGCTCGCAGCGCACGACCTTAGATGCATTGCGATGCATTTCCAATGAATCATTTTCTCCAATTATCCATGGGGATATCAAGGTCCAATACATGTACCAATGTGTGAAGAAATTTGACTAAAAATGACAACTTCCATCCATTATGGCGGCAGAACGCTATCTCTCCGGATGTGTTGTAATTGCTTTCCGCGGTCTACTTTTCGATTATCTATCGAGTGGCACAAGTTTTATCCTGGAACAAATGAGTGCAAAACATGATCAAAACCGACATTTTTGAAACGCACTGGGGTAAGAGCGCACACTCTTTCGCGTCTGCCATTTGAGATGCGTTATCTACAATCAAATTTCGACAGATTGAATATAGTCACATCTAGTCGGAATCTTTCGTGAAATTTTGCTGAAAGATTTCGCGAAGGTTTCGTTGCAAGATCGCGGAAAGATTCATTGGAATCTTTCGTGAAATCTTTCTGACAGGTTTTCGGAAGATTTCATTGCAAGTTTTCAGGAAGATTAGTCGGAATCTTCCATGAAATGTTCCTGAAAGATTTCGCGGAGGTTTTGTTGCAAGACTGCAGAAAGATTCGTTGGGATCTTTCGTGGAATCTTTCTGACAGGTTTCAGAAAGATTCTCCGAAATATTCCATGGAATGTTTCTGAAAGATTTCAGAAAGATTTCATCGCACGATTTCAGAAAGATTTCTTGAAATATTCTACGAAATGTTTCTGACACGTTTCATAAGGATTTCACATTAATGTTCCTGGACATTTACAAGACAGCTTGACATTAAAACTCAAACGGTATGCTATAGTTCTAACACATACTTTCATCTCATGTTGCTATCGTCACAAGACAGTCTGGCGATCAGAATTTAGAGTATTGACTATTTCTCCGAGAAAAACGATCAATGGACAGTATAATTTCTCGAGTGAGCATGAAAAGCTATTGTCATCACGGTAGACAAAAAACTATGGGTTCCTCAAGCTCCTAGATGAAATTTGACGGAATTTCGAAATTTCAAACATTCTACAAAGTGTTCTGTACAAGAGAATATTATATTCTTCCTGAATTCTATGATTGGGGGTCAAATTTCAAAATTCATGTCTCTCTTACTCTCAATATGCATATACAAGATGAATGAATCCCTAGTTCCCATACAATCATAGTCATGTGGTCTGTCGAAGACCTCATCCCTTTCGTAGAGCTTGGTCCCGACCACCTGGAGCAATTGTGTCATAACTATCCAAGAGTGCCAGTTATTATCATATATACGAGTCTCTCCAGTGGTCGTCAAAGTTATTGTTCAGCATCAAAAATCATCTCTGGTCCCAAATGTGGACCTCCGAAAGCCTCTTTTTGGAATTATATCCCTGCTGAAACTCATTCACTGGGACCTGAGCCTAGGAAAGTTTCAGACCAAAATAATCCCTGCGTAGAGCACTTACTTGCGGTAAGGTGGGAACGCTCCATCGAGAACTGGCACTCCTCAATGGATATGTGACCGAGAGAATTAATTAAAGCTATAAAGATTGCGAACTCGGTCGTGTAAAAACCCTAGATCAAAAAATGGCCATGGATATAGACAATTTGTTGAGATCTACATATGAGAAAATAAATATTTTTTCTTATTGTCATCCCTGCTGAAAATGATTCACTGGGATCCCAGTGGGATCTCAGTGGATTTCCAGTCCCACTGGGACCTGAGCCTGGGAAGATTCTAGACCAAAATAATTGCTGCCTACAGCACTTATTGACTTCATCTGCACATTAGCTAGCAAGTAATTGCTCTACGCAGGAATTATTTTGGTCTAAAATTTTCCCAGGCTTAAGTTCCAGTGGGACTGGGATCCCACTGGTATCCCAGTGAATTATTTTCAACACGGTATAATTGGCCTCATGCATTTTTTTTGACCCCCTAAACAAAAGGTATGGCAAATTGGAGCAAACTCAGCAGAATAAGGTGCAATTTGAGAGAAAATTCT
>JAPYYZ010018435.1:0-10926 GCA_030522705.1 Eretmocerus eremicus
AGGGGGGTCTGAGTATGCAATCGGATGTCCAGAAGGCTTGAAGACGTATTCCTATGTATTTTGAGGCGCTGAATCGATTTCGCGAGGTCGCTTGCCCGTGAACTCCGTCGTTTGTTTGTTATTAAGAATTTTCAGTGCAAAATTATAGCCAGAATAATAAGGTGAATTTCAACCAAAAATTCAACCAACTGGTTGAAAAAAAATTCAACCACCTGATTGAAATTCAACCACCTGGTTGAATAAAAAATTCAAGCTCCTGGTTGAATTTCAACCAGATGGTTCAATTTCAAGCACCTGGTTGAACTTTTGGTTGAAATTCAAACAATTTTTTACAGTGTAGAGGACCAACCTTGCGGATCACGGATTTGGCCAAAACTCTGGGAATCATCTTGCTTCGGTGAGAAATGAAGATATCCCAGAGGGCTTAGACCAATAGGCCCTCTGTTCCGAGATGCAATGCTAATGTCCATGGCTGTATCTCGGAACAGAGGGCCTATTGGTCTAAATTCATTTCTTACCGAAACAAGATGATTCCCAGAGTTTTGGCCAAATCCGTGATCCACAAGGTTGGTCCTCCAGTTGTTAGTAGAGTCTGATTTCATATCATATATTTGACACCGGGTTAGCTCAAGTCCATTTGGGAATTTTCCCATGGGTGCCTTGAATTTTTCAAAAATCGTTAAATTGGGCTTTCGTATAAGATGCAGGAAATATCTTACTCAACGCATTGCACTTTATCTAACATTTCAGACTCATACACAGAATTCTAACGGATTATGCACTCTTGAAAACGTGTTGTAAGTTCGCCAAAGCCCAGGCTACGTAATTATAAGACACGTAAAATTTTTCGGGCCTGCGGTTTCCCGACTACGATACAAGCGCTGTAATAAGTTTAAACAGGTTATGTCACTCGACAACCAAAGATTTAATTCCGGATGCAGGTTAATTCATCAGGCCCTGTTCCTTCAGGAAAAATTACTGATGTCTGATGATTGACAACATATCACGTGCTCTAAAATGAGTCTAAAACACAATGCGGTCGCTTGAAAATATCATCATTTTTTAAAATTAACGCATTCTCAACCTTTTTTCGAGGTTACTTTGCTGGATTTACAGTTTTAAGTGGGTTCCGAAGCCACTGAAAAAACACTTGTGAAAATCTACAGTGGTGCTGTCCGGGATTCGAACCCTGGACCTTTTGAGTTGAACATCAGGACCTTATCCACTGGGCCGCGGTGGCTTCGAAATCATCTCTTTCCATTGGTGAATTCTGCAACAAAATTAGTTCTGTCTCGATCATTCACCACTCTAGTGGACGTCGCAGACTTCATTGTTTGCACGGCTGCGATCTCACAAGCGCTGGTGAAATCGCTAAATCGGCTTGCAAAATTATTCCAACTTGAAGTGCAACTTTACAGTGGATCTGGTAAATTGGACCAGGTGATTTTTTGGAATGTGGCTCGTATTTTAACATTTTTTTTACAATGGATTCACGCTCTTTGATTGAAAGCAGTTCATTCATTACGGATACTTCGTAGATTCATTAACTTGTTTCATAGCATAACAACATAGTTTTCAAAAGTGAGCACTGTAGTCGAATTAAACTTGAAAAGCGCAATACTATCCATTAAAATACGAAGAGCAGAATTTTACAAGAATGTAGTACTCCGTAGAAAGAGTAGGGTGAACCTGCATGGTATCAGCTCCACCGATCATATTCTGCGCACTTCCTCCAATGAAAACAGAATTAACGATGAGACTGAAGTGTAAATCGATCATCAATTGAGATTGACTCTTCATTATGAATAACATATTTATGGATCATAAGCTTGTTAGCAGCTATTAATCGAGGTGTTCATGAATTGTCAATGACCGATACCTTTGCGGGTTATTATACACTTAAACTCGATTTAAATCCACAATGTAAACGGCTCGATAGTTTTCCTTGATTTCAGCTAAGAAGAAGCGCAAGGGGCTCGAGAAACCTGAGATGAAGACGAGTTTTTCAAAATTCTCGGTAAAAGCATTCGTTAGACAGCATATCATTCATAATCATCCAGGAATTGTGAAGTAAGAACCTTGAAAACTCTACATATTTTTTTACGTACTCATTCCTTTCAAATCGAGATCCAATATTTACTTTGAACGTTTCATCTAAGCTTTGGACCGAATGATATGAACCGTAAATTTTCCGAGAGCTTATTCAATGGAGTAATAATGGAACTACTAAGAATTCACATTATTTTAATCCAGAAAAATAAGTTGTTACAACAGAATCAGATAGAACTGTCATATGTTTGAGATCAAATAACTAGTTCAATCACCATCAGAAGTCTAATCTAAAATTGTTATCCAGCCCGACAAGGCTGATAATTCTCGATTGAGTTTAAATACTCGATTCTATTCGATTTTTTTTAATCCCCTCGCCTATAAATACTATGTTAATATTCGATGAAGTAATAATGGAACTACTAAGAATTTACGTAATTTCAATCCAGAAGAATATGTTGTTACAACAGAATCAGATAGAACTGTCACCTGTTTGAGATCAAATAACTAGTTCATTCACCATCAGACGACTAATCTAAAATTGTTATCCAGCCCGACAAGGCTAATTATTCTCGATTGAGTTTAAATACTCGATTCTATTCGATTTTTTTGATGTGGAATGTTCATCATACAAGAACAACCTATACCTCCTGTTATCGCCCTGAATATTCTTGAGACAATATTTACGCGAGGTTCAATGATTTCGTATTACCTTGAAAGAGGTTCTCCAACTCTGAACCCAAGTCTTTCTAATACTCGTTTAGTTAGAAGAACGATCGATCATGGATGCCATAGTTACCTCCAGAATTATTGGTTTACTTTATCTCCAAAGTATTGATGAGACGATCGAGTAAAGACAAAGCAGATTCCATAGAACCATGCAGATAGGGATGTCAAAAATTTGACAAACAATTTCATGAACGACAAAGCTCTATCCCCGCTAAATCGCCAAGAGCACCCATGAGACGCGGCTTGCACGGTCGCAGATATTCCATGAAAGCGCGACAATTTGTGCACTTGGGGGCAGATGTTGCTTTTCCACCCCCGAGATACATGTGCGCGGTAGCCGGTGGAGAAGCGGTGCATGGTGCCTGCAACGTATACGCGGCATCTCTCGGCTACTTGGCTATTAGATGCGTGTCAGCTGCTCACCCTACAAAAGGGTCACGGCGTCGTCATCGAGCATCTCGAATGTCGCGCACGACGCGGAAAACTGCTCGCACAAATGAGCCCATACATTGCAGCCGCCCGTAATACTTGCACCCCCACACGCACGCGGGGAAATGGTCTCCTCCCGCAACTCGCGCAAGATCGAATCGTGAACCACGAGTATGGCTGAAAAAATATTAAGTCGACCACCTACTACCTATATATACGTGCGGGGGAAGGACCTCGTATAATATATACCTGAGCGAGCCGCGCAAAGGTGTGCAGTTGGGTGCACGTATGCACCTTGACGTCTCGATGGACAAAGAGAGACGCGAGGCTGTGCCCGCTGAGGCCGTTGCACGCGCACCGGGCTGCGATCGAGATTTTCCAAAGGAGATCTATACGCATGCCGATGCCCGTGTGGAGGTGGAGGAAAAAAAGAGGGCTGGATCCAAGCAGCCGTCTTTTGCTAACAAGAGACTGCGACTCGCATTATGGCTAGTGGGCTACTGCACAGATGATGCGTTACGCATCATCTGTGGACGAGTCGTGATTGAGTGAGCCGATCTTCCAGATTTATGGGTCGCGATTAATTATGGGGCCACGATGGTATTCTGTATACACGAACTTGGGTGGAGATCAGCGAGATGAGCCACAAATCTCCCTTAAGGAAAGTATATTTTTTGGAAAGTTTTGTGAGAAGAAAGATTCTAGTCACAGCTGGACCCGGAATAACTAGCCCGTCTCACATGAGATTTCGGGTGAGACAGACAAAAAAGTGTCATATTCGTCGCTTTTATACGACAATTAAGTTGGACGCACCCTGAATGATCGAGATAATCGCCAATCGCTCCAATTCAATCCATTTACATTTCGCTAAAAACGATAATTACACGACCCGTCTCACGTGAGATATTTGTCGCTTTTGTGTGACAATTACGGTGAGCACGCTCCGAATGATTGAAATTTTCGCAAATCATCAAGTTATGATACTTGAAATACGACATGAATCAGATTTGAAAGACTCGTTTTACATGAGATCGTACGGGCGGATGCTCGGGCGGGTGCGGGAGGCCTTTCAGGGGCGGTGTGACGCGTACTTCCCACCTCTTCGATTTTGGCTTTTCCACTGATCATAGCCTTCTTCGGTATATATGGCTATGCATTCCATCATCGAATCCATATGAACTTCGTTTATTGTTTTTGCAAATGAATAAACAATCTCGAAAATTCCATATTTTCGAAGAAATTTGTTCCTCGGCCCTATAATCCATAAATACTCTGAAAAAAAATTCATTCATACTCGGGAAATATGGCATCAGACTGTGAAAGGTCAATTTTGGGGTGATCAATTTGTTGCTATTTCTTAATGAACAGTATCTCCGTCAAATAATTGGTGTCCCTGAAAGAGTAACTGGATAATCGCGTCTTTTGACTGATTTTTCGACATGAGGTTAGTTACTCAGCCCCAATACGCCGTAGAAACGGCGAGTCATTCATAATCATCACCTACAGTGAGCAGAAAATCATTTTTGGATACCTATCTCACGTCAGATCTCACGTGATCTGGTTTTACGGAGGGCTACATGCATACGTGCCGAGCCGAATTAAACCTTATGTTTTTGGCGCGGTTCTGGGCCATGAAAACAAAATCGTGAACATGAGCGATGAACGCATTGTCCTTTTTCTATGGATGTGCCCTCGTGAAAATGGACTAGTGCACATCCATTCGAATATCAAATCACAAGATGGAAATATTTCAACCATTCACTGCTGCAATTTCATAATATTGGAAGGTAGTTCAGATAATTGAAAAACTGATCAATTCCATACGATTGCTTTTTCTTCCTATGAGAAGGTGAACTTCTTTGAAGATATTGAGGTCTAAGTAAAGCACAAGAAGTCCGAGAGAGAGAGAGAGGGAGAGAGAGAGAGAGAGAGAGAGAGAGAGAGAGAGAGAGAGAGAGAGAGAGAGAGAGGGAGAGAGAGAGAGAGAGAGAGAGAGAGAGAGAGAACACATATTTGAGCGAGTGGAGGGAAGATAAGCATTTGTATTTTCTCCTCTTCCGCCATGATCGTCACTGTCGCTTTCAGCTCTTTCTAGTTTCTGTATTAGTTTTCAAATTGACCGACTGTCTTGAAAACTCGTAAGTAGGAAGAGCAAATTTTATAACAATACTTATTAATAAAGTGGTTCAGGTGGTATCTCTCCTCATAGAAATCGCTGAAATCCCGTACATCGGAAGATTATATGAGCTTGAATTCCATTTCATTTCAGGAGGGCCTTGAACCTAAATTCCGAGATATTAGTCCTCCAAATTGTGACGATTTACATCAGATAGGGATCTCAGCCTTCGCCTTTAATATCACAAAGAATAGAACAATAGAGAAATATGAGAAAATTCGTTCTGATAGGTTATTATGAGAGAAGAACCTGTGTGGAATTTTGCGAAGATCATGAACCTGGTTTTGAAGGCATCTCATTTTGCAATAATCATAGAAATAAACGGTACAAAGAATTTGAAAGATGAATTGTTTTTGAAAGTTATGGTTTTAAGAGCATCCTTGTCAAGTTTCATCAAGATTGGTAGTTTCAACAAGAAACATTCAATTTCTCTCTTCGGGGTCTGTCTCTCTTACATTCAGGTATCTGTCTCTAATCGAGTGAACCACCTTAACATTGAGACTAAATTGGGAATTCTTATACTTCGAATCTAAATATTTAGATAAGTACACAGCAAACAGAGATTACATGGTGAAGTTAATTCAGTCTTATCTTAAGATCTGAGAATTACGTCAACCATTATTTCAATAAAGAGCGGAAAGTATAGTTGTCAGGTTGAGTTACAGAGTTCTGACTGTGGTCACGATGAAATACATCTGTGAGCTGGTCTTGTGCTTGATACTCTGTCTGATTTTCTCAGAAGCGAAGTGAGTACATCGATTGTAATCATGTATACTTTCAAGCTTTAAAGCACTTTTCAATTAAACTAAGTTATATCTAAAGATTAAACTGGTGTAAAGGACCTGAAAAATTGTGTGTTCATTATCGGCCGAGATAATTTTGATCTTTGAAAAATCGATTGCTAGCTGCTGAAAGAAAAGTGAAAATCTGGGATTAGCATACAAACCAAATTGTTGGTGGCTTTATTGAATTTTCCTTATGAAATCTATTCATCAGCTCAAAATATGTGCATTCTGTCCAGAAGAGTTGATGTAGTGGAAAACCCGATTATAGTCAAAACCAATCTGATTCTCAAACACACTTGCAACGGAGTCATTGTACGTTGAATTCGCAAACAAATATCAGATACAATGCATTGCCGTAAAAACTGCGCCATCTGAGTCAAATTTAATTTTAGAATTGTCCGTAGAAATAGATGTATAGTCAGAGAGCGATAGGTTCTCTGCTTCGTTGTATACTCTGCTGTGATTTTATCAAAAGACAAAAGATGTCAATTGTACATTTCCGAAAGTCAATACTCTTGGACCGTGAATCGTCAGAAAAAAAAAGAAGAAAAAAAACGTACTCAAGGTGACTCATTATGTTGAAAAATGGTAGACCCCTCCATCTTTACTAATTAAATTCTTCACGTGATTTATGGGCAGCTCTTACATGTGGATACTTATGTGTTTTGCAGGACACCGGGCCCTGGCTCAAGATGCCTCAGCACAAGTAAGTCTAATGATTCAAATGCAAAGTGAAGAGTTCGGATCATAGAATTTATAGATGATGTATAGATCATAACATTTCGATGAAATCGATGAAATTTCAATGATACGGATGAGTCTGTGGCGATAAGCGCTTCATCGAATTGTGATCAACTCAAGAATGCATTATTGACTACCTTCTCTATAAATTATGTATACTCTACCGCTGCCTACCTTACACGTACATAACAAGCCTTATGCTTACAGAATATGTTGATCAAATTCTACGAGCCAATTTCACTCACACTAGGAAATGAACTCTTAAACTTATTTCCGACTGCAATGGCATTCTTCATCCCATATGTATTATGCTCTTACCTTCCTAGAGAGAAATTCCAAAGAATTTACAGATCTTCGATCCATCTTCAAGTGTTCCCTCATCTACCAATTCCTGTTTTACTATAGTCATGAGAATAGATGTAAGTTGCCACCACAAGCAAGAGTGTTTGTACGGAAAAACTCCAAGTACGCCATCCGAAAGTGCGAAATCCGCACTGACGCACTAGTACCGCTGATGGTGTACTTACAGTTTTTCCGTGTTCAAAGACGTACACCTCTATGGAATTCTGACATATTATGATTTTCGTCTACCAGATATGGCAACACGTCCACTGAATCGATAGAGAATCGTTTTCTTATCATTCTAAAAATGAACGGAGTGATGTTTTCCTTAAAACCAAAGAAACGTTAAGATCTCAAGAGCCGAGTTTTCCGAAGTTGAAGATGTAGTTGCCGACAACTTTGCTTCTGGCAGCAGTATGAAACGCTACCCAAGATAAACATTGTACCCCAGCGCTACTTTTTCAGACTTTGTTTTTTGCTCAAGTTTTGACTGTTTTATTCTGCAGCATTCTGTACGACTACATGAGCGTACTAAGCTTTCAAATCAGCCAGCAGGATGCTGTCAAATAAGCTAATCAAAAACTAGAGCAAAAAGCAAAAAATGGTCGATGGTATACATCCAAGTTTGTGCATGTGCACGTAAAAGCGCTCTGTTCACTCATTTTGCTATCCAAATCCAAAGATCATCTAACGTATAAGACTATTTGCTTTACGCACACCCAAAAAATCAATGGGTGACGAGCTCAGAGTTATGCGTGACATTATTTTCTTCTAAGATATATATATTTCCAAAAATATAGCAATTTGAGGTTTGGTACTTTTTGTTGAAGTTCCAGAAGGACATTGTCAAGATAGTGAAGGCAATCTATATACCCAGGATGGATGCCGAATTGAGTGCATACGTAGAAGGTTCGACACGGGCTATTGTTATCGTGGTGGGTGTAAATGCTTTGCGCAACGTGGAGAGTACATATGTAATCGCCGTATCTGAAAGTGTATGAGATATCTCTCCATCTTAGCAATAAAACAATCAACCCCGCATGATTTTTTCAATACGATGCTCGAAGTTGGTAACCATGATAACACATCAAACCAACACTGTGCTTGCAAACAATTCTTCTGAATGACCAGGGCTGGAAGAAGCTTGCATAGCAAAAGCTAGTCATTTAGGTATAATGAATATGTAGAATATCCAGAAGTATGTCTAACTGGTACCCACGTTAACAGATTTTATCGCAGAGATTCGCAAATTTTACAAGGAAAGACTGAGTTCCTTCGAGAAAATTCCAAATAAATTGTTAAATGTTTTTCCCATCGTATTCTTATCATTTTAAGTAAATCAGATTCCAAATTTCAATCCATTACGAACAGTCGTCTTAAAATTTCATCAATTCTCGGACAGGATGAAAAGATCGATTTAAAGTCTCCTAAGGAATGAATCTGGCATCTGGATCGGTGAATATTTTTAGAAACAACAGATTATCGGTTCCCAATAACTTGCGATGGCCTTCTTGTGATTCATCGGAAAAATGGAAAAAAAAGTCTAAAAAATCTGTCAACATAAGAAACATACTGGACAACAAATATTCAACCATGAAATAAAAAGCGGGAAAAAATTAATTTTCAGGATTCTATTTTGGTAAATTCTTACACTATTTCCACCCACAAAAGTGCAACCTTGACCGTCCGAAACATGTTTCTCATTGCACGGGACTCTTGACCATGGGAGAGTTATTTACAGAATTATGATATATTTACAGAATGAAGATAAAATTGCTTAAAGGGCGAATTGAAGGATTTTTTCATAATTTGTGAATTGTATGATGGTATCACAATTGTCAACTCACCCATTCACTGCTGAATCGCTGGGCCAGTTGAATACATCAGGCGTTTCTGAAAAAAGAAACAACGATGAGGGAAAGACACAACTGGAAAAGAGTGAATATGGACCTGATTATATACATTCCTATCACAGATTTGGGTCAACACGATTGGGTAGTATCGCTTTTGATGAATCCAGGACTACTTTCATACTGGCGACTTTTCAAGGTTCAATATTGCAATATTCACAATTCTGAGTTTTCCAGGCTATTGCAATCACTAGGCATCACTCTCCCCGCGAGAATCATTGGGAAGATCCTTACAATCATTGCAAATGCAATTATATGATCATTGGAGCAAAATCAACTTTCACTGATTCAGTCATTGCGTGCAGGTTCTTTTTTTCATAAGCCGTTGCCATGATGGAATCTTTTGGCTGTCGCTCAAAGCACTGCTTTCAATCTTCTTGTGAGTATATTTCATTCACTGACTGAGGCTGAAGCTCCTTATTAATCTAGATAGCAGCAAAAGGTAATATGGTGGAAATTCAAATCAGTCCCATGCTAAATACATACAGTAATGGCCGCATCTAAAGTCAGAGATTCAGTCTTGATAGTAACTGCATTGATGCGATAATGGCGGAATCCCAGGGCATTACAGCGAAAAGTTTGATACTCATCACAAGTTTTATGATGACGATGATGAAGTTTTATAATATGTTTAATTAATAGTCCTAAACAAGATATCTTCGAGGCTCTTACTAGCGATGTTAATCGTGCAATTGGCATCTTGCCTTTTTTGACCCCCTTAAAAAAAAAGGTGTGTCAAATTACCGCAAATTTAGTGGAATATTGTACAATTTGAAGAAAAATCTCAAAATACTTTTTAGTTTCATGCAAATCGTTTCCAAGTTGAATAACTTGTGAGTGACTCTCAATAGCCGATCGCCGCGTGACGTCATGTGGATAGAGTCGTCGGCTGCTGCTCAAGTAAACATGTAGTCTGGCATGACTTTTTGTAGTTGGTATCTCGAATGAGTTTTCAAAACTTGTTTCTACTTATAATAGAGATCAATTCGCACATGAACATCTTTTTTCGAAAGCTTTGATACACGTACGTGGGTAAAATTAATTGCTCACGTTGAAATTACTGAAGCGTGTCAGAACATAGTTGCTGTAATAACTATATACGTACAAATTACCCGATTCAGCTTTCACCAAACCTTCTTCTAGTTTGTTGGTGGGCATGACAGACTCTTCCCACTCAAAAATTCGGAGATAATTACGAAAATTCATATCAGACTATATGTTTACTATAGCAGCAGTCAACGATTGTACCCAAATGACGTCATGCGGCGCTAGACCCGAGGCTCGACCACTGAGAGTCACTATCAAGTTATTCGACTTTGAAACGATTTGCACAAAATGAAAAATAATTTTAATAATTTTTTTTCAAATTGCACAATATATTACGCTAATTTTGCTGAAGTGTCACAAACCTTTATTTACGCAGTCAAACTAATGCAAGATGCCAATTCTCCGGATTGCGAGTAATCCGCCATGGAGGCATCGACTATTTTCAACTTGAATGCGAGCATAAATGACACAAGAGTAGTTTCACTTCACACTACGATGATCAAACGTTGTCTCGTACGCGAGGCAGACCATGCTAATGGATCGTGTCGAGTATCAAAGAGCAGCTGCTGCCGCTGCAACCCCGCGCTATCTGCTCGTCTCGGCCAACCCCTGCGAAGCCCTCGTATATACGTAGTTTGCGGGCGGCTCGAGCGCAAAATATCAGATTGTACAATATATGCCTCATGGTCTGGCACATATACTCCTGGGGTGCCTCACG
>JAPYYZ010018446.1:0-12629 GCA_030522705.1 Eretmocerus eremicus
TTCAGAAACTGTATTACATGAGTAGGATGGCTGGACCTCTAATAAACTTACGTAAGAAAATTCATGGACCCCCCTACCCCCTTGTAAGATTTTGTAAGGGAATCCTGAACCCCCCCGTCCCCCCCCAAAACCCTTACGTAATTTATGGATATAATATATCTGTTTCTATCAAACAGATTCCCGCGCTTTGCATCGTACGTATTGTGTACATGTGAATTCACAGCTATTCTCATTGCGTGCGATATCATTTGATTCCATGTATCAGGTGACGTTGCCGACAGACGCAAGCTCTCCAATAACTCAGTATGGTTAGGTAGCTGTGGCTATCGCGCTTGAATAAAGTATGTCTACTATGAATTTGACTATGATTGTGATCATCGTAACTTGAACGAAAAAAAATCCGTAGATAACTTTGCATTCGATCCTCGCGCTGCGCCTGTCTGTATCCATAGTTCTTCATTTCTTTTATTTGTAAATTGTAACCTCTTTTGTCCCGGAGGGGAATGATGAAGACCATCGGTCGATAACTCAGCGCGCGTCGTTTTGAATATTCACAGTCCTCTTTTAAATCTATACGCAATAGGATTTTGATGATGATTGACATATTAACAAACCTTTTTTGGGCCATGAGCTCTAATAAATGTGGATTGATCCTCGCGTTGCGCTCAAGTTTCGCGAGGAAATTTGAGTTTTAAACTAGATTATGAATAGGATTTTTCCAACAATTACAAATACATTCCCATCTTACGAGCTATGTCCAATATTTTTCGATATTCGATAGGACATTCAAGATAATCAACACATCAATTTTTTTTAGTAAAAATCTTTCCAAAATTCATTCATTCAAGCGTTTTTAGAATCTGCCTATTTGATAAGATACTCAATCAAATGCTCTAAATTACTTCATTTAGAAAAGTTCATTCCTTCAGGACTAAATCTATCTAAAATCTTATGATCTCCGCGCGCGACTGCGAATTTTGAATTAGATTTGGAATAGAATTTCCTCAACGATTGGAGAATACATGCCGTTGGTATATACTCTGTCAGATGTTTCTCGGCCCGGTAGGATTCCCGAGATGATTTACCGATCCAATTCCTCGGAGTAAATTTTTCTTCAACATGGAGAAATGCATGTGCCTTCGGAATCTGTTTGTTCACTCTCTAGCTCAAAAGAATTTCATCAATCATTGACATATTCATTCTTTTTAAAATGAATTCTCTGAAGCATATTTCGATCTCCGCGCGTGAATTCGAACTTTGAATTGATTTTGAATTGAAATCTTTCAACAATTGACTAACACCTGCCCTTGATACGAGTTTCGATATGAATTGTTCTCAACGGTTGCCGATCTTTTGCGCGGAGCGCGTGTCTCTCGAAGTTCTATCGCTTTTTCATTAGATCCTGGGTTAAATTCTCTCAACAATTGATGAGTACATATTTTTGACATCAATCCTGCTCAGGGCGAGTAGACCTTACGCGCGCAACGCGCGCGTTTTCCAGTTCTAGCCTGAAATGAGATGAGAACTACGAGGTTACAAGGTATTATTTGAATGCACATGGATTCTCCGTTATTTTTGAATTGTCGTAGTCTCTTTTTGACGAAAATTTTCCCTCAAAGAAAGAGTCATATCTCGGACTAGGGGGACGTTGCGATAACATTCGAAAATGGATTGTGAAGGTCTTGATTTCTCGTGTCAGATATCACCAGATTTTTTGCGATAGAATGATTTTCCTCAGAGATGCAAAAGGTCAAGAACTTGATAAAAAATCATCAAAATTGACACTTTTCTAATGGAATGGGAAAATTCTGGCACCTTGAACCGGGAAAGTAGATGCAAAATCTTGAAGAACGCGAAAATACCTGAAAACTGAGCCGAGTCCTTTATAATACATCTACTCTGAGATATCGAGCAATGAAAATAATGAAGTTAATGCTCGGGTGTATACAAACTTTGGAATGGTAGTGTAGTTTTTCGAATTCCATCTGATTCCTTATTCATTTCTCCGTAAACTCAAATTCATTGAGAGTTTACAAACATTTTGGTTTCCAATAACGAGGCCTAATTGCAGTAGCTCCATAAGAATCCGTGTTGCCATTCGACTATCTCAATTTTTTTTCCTCAAAAATAAGCGTTTACCTATGATTTTCCAAATGGCAATAGAATTCTCATGACTCATACTACGCCTTGTAACTTTTTTAGTTCAGCGGATCGTTTTAATCCAAACCGTCACAGCTTCCTTCAAATTCCAGACCGATCACGTTGATAATGTTCCATCATGTTCAGACCTCCCCTTGCCACTGTCAAACTCCGACTTCGTTAGCCCCCTCTCCTCTCTAATCAATTTTGAAAAATCGGTGAGCTCCACAATTTCCATACTGAACAAAATGAATGAGAAGAGTTTTGAGTGTTTCAGTATGTTTACGTTACGATTTCACCTACATGAATGCGTATGTTTACGCATGGAAACTGGGTGCGCATATGCCTTCTTCGTTATTCTCTTCCATTGTTGGCCTAATTGATCATGGTTATTTATTGTTTGCGTCTGGGATTCAAGGTCCATGCATTGATGCGTGAGACCTCACAACGGCTGGAAAATTTCTAGATTCGAAAGGAACAGTGGCTGGGCGCATCGAGCTGTTATTTTTGCATTCGAAATTTATTTGCGATGTTGACTAAAATCGAGATATCTCATGTTTTTTCTGCTTTTTTTGGGGGTAAAATTTTGCGACCTTGTGCGAATTTCGAAAAAATTTTGCGGAGGATATTCATGAAAGCGAGAACAAAATTTTATTGATCGAGGAATTTTAGACTACACAATAACTAGGTAATACCATCACTGGTAAAACGGGTCAAAAATCAAGAAGTTATCATGGAGCGAGCTCAAAAGATTGAGGGGTATCCAGTGAATCCTTTCTCAAGAATTTTCTGCGGATCCTCCCAAAGATTACGTAATACTGCTAACTATTTCCTCTCATACAAAACTAATGGAATCTATCGCACGACTCCTAGAACTCGAATTTAATTAGCAAATCGTTTTTTTTTTATGATTGCAGATTTACTCGACCTTCTGCTGGGTTTGATTTAGAAATACCAGAGAAGCTGAAGAGATTACATCCAAATTGGCCCATGGCAGCCATGTGGCTTCTGATCTATAGCATTCTTGCTTTCTTATCGGCATCGCATTCGCAAACAGGTATCTATTACTGAATCCTATCAGTCTGAATCTATTGACTAGATAGAGTGATTCTTACAATATCATAACTCGAGAATACTCGATTGAAGTAGCACTCTGATCGACGATCAGCAAAAATTCTTTCTTGAGTGATTTGTTGAGTTTGCATAATGTTTGGTGCCTGTAGAGTGTTTGGATGAACTCGCCCGAAAAAATGACTCGCATTTAATGACTCATGAATTTGAGACACAAGAAATGATTCAATTTGGAATGACTCATTAAAAATGACTCATTAAGGGAATCTGATTGAAAACATTTGCTACATCTTCGAATACGGATTGGGGAGTTGAATGCAATGCTGCATCATCTCATAAAGTTTTTGTCAGATTCTTCTCATGAGACATTTGTAATGAGTTATTTCCAACGAATCATTTTCAATGAGTCAATTCTCAAATAAATCATTTTTAGTATCTCAAATCCTTGAATAGTAGGAATGAGATATTTTTTGAGGCCGGAAAAATGATGTATCAGTCCTACAGGAATAGCTAGGAACTCGAGGTCCCGAAGTCAACAGAGGAGATCTGGCCCAAACTCATAATCGACGTACTCGATTTTATGCCATGAGGCTATCTCCTTTTCATTTCAGGTTCATCGACGAGTACTGAAACAGCGACTATGAGTACGGGAAACATGACCACGCAAAGAGTGATGACGACACCGAGACGTGGTGGAACTGATTCGCCAATGCTCAACTACATATTCGACTCGCACAGTATTCATAACAAACACCAGCACTACCACGATCATCGGTGGGGTCCTCATTTTGAGGGCAACAGCACCAACATAACAGCTCAGGCTGGGGCTAGTGTCATGTTGGATTGCCGAATATCGTTATTGCAAGATAAGACGGTAAGTCGACGATTATGAGACTGCATGATCAGAGTCAAAATATTATTGAAGAAATGAAAGAAGTGACGCAGAATTATTCGAATGAGCTGAAACGTCTGAGGATTTCGGGAGCCATTTATGGACCTTGAATTCCAAGTAACAGAGGCCAGGATATTATTGTTAAATTCGAGGTTCACAACATGTAGGTAACATTGCCACAGAATTGAGGCGTGAATTCAAAATTTTGGAGGAAAAGGATTGACAGTTAGATGAAGAATAGGCAGATGAGAATTCTCGAATCATGAATATTCTGGAAACGGGTGTGATGTTCTAAATGGCTCCATTAGATAAGCGTATTTTCCTCAGCTGAATGAGTTCGGATAACGCAATTAGTTGGTTCGATGATCATGAGCTATGAACAAATATGTATGCCCTCGGTATCTTTCCGCTTTCTATGAATCTAAGTCACGTCTTCTTGGTCTTGACGTAGGTCTCTTGGGTTAGACGACAGAACGATGGTGAAAACATAAATTTATTGACGGTGGGCCAACAGACGTACACAGGTGACGCCAGGTACACGGTAGAATTCCAGTATCCGGACAATTGGCGTCTTAGAATCGCTAGCGTGAATAGCAGCGACGAAGGCCAATACGAGTGCCAGATCAGCACCCACCCACCCAAGTTCATTCACGTCAATTTACACATCAATGGTGAGCCTCGTTTCTCTGAAAACACATGCGCGTACTCGATAACGTGACCTCCTCACAATCAGTGAACATTCATTTTTTAATGCTAGAGCACCTCCATCGCTCAATAATATCAGAGGTACAATATTTTCTTGTTTGTCGGAATCGATGTTCAATGCTGATCAATATCATATCATATATAATAGTCGGTTGGACCAATGGATTTGGAAAATTTGAATGAATGAATATTGTGGGACTCCTTCCGTACTGAGGATTTTCTGGTTTTTGCAGCGCCTTCTGTAAGTATAATAGATGTCATGGGTGAACCATTGAGGGACAAGTACTACGAGGTGGACAGCACGATAGAGCTGTTGTGTGTCGTGCGTCACATGGCCATGCAAATGCAGTACAGCGTCGTGCAGTGGCTCCATGGAAACCGGACGCTGAATTATGACGCCCACTGAATGCACAATGTTGATCCACTCCTGGATCTGTATACGCTACTCGTAAATAGACAAAGACTCTGCACTAATAACTCGATAAAGAAAATATGAGGGAGAGAGTGAATGAAAATGGTTAATGAAGGTTTTTCTGGTATCCACCATCGTATAGTCACCTGAAAATGCTGGAATTCTACGTGCATTGTTTCGGGATTCTGATTTTTTTTTATTTTTTATTTTTCTTATTAACGCATTCTCAACCTCTTTTTGGGGTTTGCGGAACCTACAGTTTGGTGGGTTCCGAACCACCGAGACCGCCGTAAAAAGCACATAAGAAAAAATCTCAGTGGTGCCGGCTGGGAATCAAACCCTGGCCTTCTGCGTTGAAGGCCAGGACCTCATCCACTAGGCCACGGTGGCCTCTGATTATACTCAGATCCTGAACTCGGATCAAGATTGAGGTAGCCGTACTCTTCTCAATTCAAATTACTTCACCTTCAAGTTCTCAAATCCATCAAAGAAAATCCACAAACTTTGATCTAGGAGATCCTTGATTCTGGTTTTCTTTAAGGAACGATTCAGGGGAACTAAGGGATTTTAAAGATTTGACTAGTAGCTTCAGTCAGTTTTTCTTAGTGTATGTGACAACTGTTTCTCAACGTATTTGAAGTGATAAGTTGAGTTTCATAATAATCAACGTTTCCCAACTTACCATGCATGAATCACCATTATGAAGTACCAAAAATGCTGCATTCTCACGAAAAGTCTATAAATGGCTTTTCTACTCGTGAAAATGTAGTTACTCGGCTCTCAGACCTCCAAGTTCAGAGTTCACTGAAGATAAAACCAGTTTTTGAGAATGACAAATCGACCTAGTTTAGTGTAGCGAGGACATTCAACGTTTATTATAGGTCAACGTTTGTGAAAACATCATGTTTCAACATTCTCTAAACGAATTGATGATGCGGCATGACTATAACACTCTCAGATCTGAGATCCTAGGGATAGGCCTTAAAGGATCCATGGAATTTGAAGGGTACACGCAATTTAGTGACGAATCATTCAATTAACATTCTGATACGATATTCATGAATTGATTTCCTCCAATATTTCGAATGTTTCAGTATAAAAACGAATTTGATGGAGGAAGGGGCCAACTCTACTCTGAGTATATCAAAGGTCCGGTCGACCGACAGTGGTAACTACACTTGCCTTTTAGCAACGATGCCTGACCAACCGTCCACAGTACACGTGCATGTTCTAAACGGTGAGTGAGAGTGAAATATGAAGGTCTTGCTGAAAGTTTTGAAGGACTTATTTGAAATCTTTTGCGTCTTGTGCCAAAAATATCAGGATTTGCTCTTTGATGAAACACGTGTAACTCTGCAACCGAATTCCTGAGTCACAGGTGTTTGGAAAACTCCAACCGAATGAATCTGGGAACCATGCCCCCATCTTCATAGATGACGCTTGATCATTCGTTCATAACCGCTCGATCCACTGTATAATCATTCATTAATCACCTTCATTATTTTTCGAGACCTACGATCTCTGGTCCTGGAGACTCAATTTGGTTCTTGAACTTGAATGATTTTTGGCAACGAAAATTATTATGTGGCCCAATTCCTTAACTACGTCATATTCAGATATATCTTTCTGGATTATCTCGATTACAATCAATTTTTCTTCATTTCATGTATTTCTTTCATTTCTCGCTGGGAGTAACGAGTGGTTCATAGATCTCTGCATTTGGCTTTCACGCCTCATTTATAGGAATGCATCGATAGCAAGGACCAAGCTACTATCGTTTAAAGTACTCCTCTTGGAGCAACATTTCTAAGGAAATTCTCTCCCAAACTTGAGATATTTTGAGTACAAATGGAGAAACGACATCAAAAGAAAGTCTTTTATTCATCAAATTGTCTAGTTCCACCTTACGACTGTGGTCTATAGAAAACTCTTTGGGCGGAAAATGTGTGCAACATATTTTCCATACTTGTACTGTTTCGCGCCGCGGAAAGATAAATCAGGAAAGAATAGGGTTTCCGTTTGAACGAGGCTTGGCACCAACGCAACGTTTCTTTTAGCACTGCTCTCTGTTCCAGAAGAAAGTCTAGCCGAGTTGCATCATGGCAGAGCCAACAGCTTGATCCAGGCTCGGGCAGATCTCGGCGAACCTCTGCTGCTATTTCTTCTCGGCTTGATCGTTGGCTGGCTCGTACCGAGATGATGGATATTGCTCGGCCACAGTTCAACAAATACACAAAAGATGGAATCGCATGCCTTGCGAATAGCCGCCTCCCTTTTGCCATTACTGCAGTTTTTTGATCAGTGGCTATTTTTGATGTATCGAGAAAAAGGGAAGCGGTCGAGAAGTTGCACCGAGGACATTTATAAACAGACAGGTGTTACAAAGATACAGGATTCCAACGTACCGTAGACAAGATGGAGAATGGAGGTGAAATTAGAGGCTGGTTTCATTTTGGATGACCATTTGCGGCCTTCATAAGTTGTACGAGAGGGACTTTATCGATTATTGGCGCAGGGAATACATCTGAGTAAGTGTACAAATCTACCATAATATTCTTCCGTGACGCATTGACCATGTCAATTCAGTCGATGAATATATTATGCTCAACAACAATATCTTTCGAAGATATACTCATTCTTTTTTACGACGACTACTTTAGAGCAACTTGAATTGTCATTCGGTGTTTGGACTTATGAGAATTCTTTCAGAAATTGACTATTTTCAAAAATTTTGAGACCTGGATGAATGGAATAAACATAATCCAGCATGCTTCGACGCATTGTGAGTTGATTATCTTCTTTCAGAATGACTGCAAGGAGTTGAGTATCACGATACGCTGATCAATGTTGAGACTGTGCAACTGATTCGCTCCGCATACTTCTCTCCAAAGAGGTAAGATACTCACCTTATTAAACCATAGATTTTACAAATGAGTATATTCGAGAAAACTTACGCAATGTTTTTTGACAGCATTTAAAATGCTGGGGTCGTTGTAGATTCGTCGCTGTAAACGAATCGTCACAATTGTTCATCGATTGATTCGATAGGATAGGTGTGCTGTCATCCATCTCTGCTTGCAATCGTGAGAAATGATTCATGTATTCAAGTCAGATTATTCAACGGGGTTGACATCTCTATCAAGTTGTCAGCTAGAAACTAATCCAAAAGTGGCAGAAATGAACATTTTAGTTGTTCGCGTAGTGTCGAAGTGATCTCATTTGTTGGCATGATGAAATGCAAAAATCACCATTGTCTTCGTAACTAACTCATTGTCAGTATGAACTTACCGCAGCTGATGATGATGATGATGATGATGATGATGATGATCATACCGAAAGATATAACAATTGTTGTGTTTTATTGAGTGAATTATACAAGATCCAAATGGAAATAAGAAGTATTTTCAAAATTTTATGAGATAGTTTTTCACTATTCCCATGACATGATCATAGACGGAGAGCCCTACTCTCTGGAAATCAAGTTTGTATGTAAATTTGTCCAATTCAGATATTGTTACTTCATTTGGAACGAGAAAAAAAGTTGATTAAAAGAATGTTTTGAAATGGAAGAATGTCTTCTCAATTAATTCATAAATCTCTCCTAACCTCATAAAGAACCGTATTGACTGCAAGGTTGTATATTAGGTGAGTTTTTGACCTATTCATGCTCAAAATTTCTTGGAAGTATTTATTACTCTAGATCAACGTGACAAGGCACCAGTTCATGAGAGAATGATATTCTGATGGTTTTATTTCGCGAGGATAAGTATACAGCTCTTTTATCATGAGGCCAAGGTTACCCTCTGGGTATGTACATACGATACAGAATTGGGCAAAATGTTGATCTCCAAATTTTCTCTCAAATCACTAAAATAGTCAGTCGGTGATATCAGATGTTGAACATGCAAAGGGCATGTCAGAGCTGTGCAGCCGCCATCAAAAAAGTTTTTTCTCAGATTCCTCGAGAACTTCTTTGATTGTGATCAAAATATGAGTTGACGAATGTTTTCAATTGGCTAACTTGGTTTCGTCAACTCTTTGTTTGACACAAATCGAAATTGTACCCGAGATACGTGAGAATTTGAGTTCTTGATTACACAGGTTGGATATACCTATACTTATGAACTCCTTGTCAAGTTTTTCTAGGGTTCTTAAATACTATATATCGACTTGGTCCGGACGAAAAATTGATGAAACCAACTTTGATAATGACAAACGTTTATCAACTCGAATTTTGACCCAAATCAGAAGAGAGTTAGGGAAATCTGAGAAAAAACTTTCGACTTGCATGGCTACGACATGTCATTCATAAGAATTTTATGATAAATTATCGAATCTTAATTCAGAAGTGACAAATAACTACATTTTGCTCCCATTAAAAGTTTAGCTATTATCGGATTCGGAGTTGAATTATGTATCCCTTTTTAAAGATGGATCACCTATTTTTAGAGAGCAACATGTTGCTCTCAAATATATCTCATCATGATTTTCTTCCAGTTTATCGAGATTGATCAAGCTCAATTATCCCTAAATGCCTCGAAGAACTAAATGCATAAAATGATCTGATACTAATGAAATTTCCACTGGAAATAAGAGCGTGGGTCATAGGAACATTCCAGTCATTTTTTGCGTGAGAGACTGCTTCAATACATCTTTTTTCATACAGAGATGACAATAAGAGTGACTATGAGAGATAGTGCCAATCGCGTATCTTGAGAATGAAGTAAAGTTTCAGAAACATAAAATGTTTGTACAAACTCTTGTTAATTCTGCCAATGACTCCTTTTGAATCCTGCCACGCTAGAATGTATCTCATGATTTTATAAAGTCGACCCCTCCCCCCTTCCTCCAAAAATACCAACAACTTGCAGGAATCTGTTTCCTTTTTTGTCCTATTTATTGGACACTATTGATTTCCAATAATTTGTGATAACTTTTTTGGAATGCATCGAAAAAAATCTGAAAGAAATTGCAAAAATTTCGTGAACACGAGCAACATATTGAATTACGAATAAAGTCATAATATCAAATTGTGGAAGAAAGAAAAATAAATAACGAAAAATTTCCGAAACTTTTAATTCTCCATTCTTTACCTGAGAAAGATATTCCGACAGAAAAAAAGTCAGTTCTAATACCAGGAGCAACTCCTTAGTAAACGGGTCAAAATGATGACACAAAGAAGCGCATGTGATCACCGTGTAATCTAAGAATTCATTTCAAACTTGTCGAGTGTACTAATGAATAAACAGAGTGAGCAATCTCGAGACTTTTGCTCGTTTTTCCATGCATTCAATTTCATACGTAGCCTAAAGCAATAGTAAAAGCAAATTATGACCTTGGTGTCAGAAGTGTCTGCTCGAGAGTCGATTGGAGCTTAGGTAAAAGAAATTCCTCTGCGACAAGGTGGGCTCATAACAATATCGGGTGTGTAAGGATATTATTCCGGCACATTGCACAGTCTTCTTGATCCTCCGAAACTTACGCTCTGATGTCAACAGGCGAGAATCGTGAACATTACTCAGCGGCTAGAGATGCAAAGCGACTCCCTGCTAAAAGTTCAAACTGCGCGATGCGAATCGCAATTTTGAGAGCCCTTGAATGCATTCCAGTTCAGCTACTTCATTATCATCGGCGATTTTGAGCCATTCCTCACTATCGCGAATGATGAGTGCAACTGGGAGCTTCAATACGTAAATCGAGGTAAGGCTGTAGATGCAAGTAGGCTTTCACGAGAATTATTTTATTCAATAAAGAGAAGACTCTATCAATGCGAGATATTCAATTTACAATAATATTCATGATGAGTGATACTGATAAATGTGATCGTTTGTACTGCTAACGATGATTTGAAGACTCTCAATGCCAATAAATTCATACTCCTCAATCTCAGTGTAAAACGTAGACAATTTGAGAGTCGGAAAGTTCTTCCTAAATCTTTCCAAACTACCCGTATCAATACAATACCCCCTCGTCATCTGGACATGGTTCATGAGTTCTTATCTTCAAAGCTGAAAAATATAACGAATTATGGACAGATATTCAAAATCCTCAATCTATCATGCGGTTACGAATCAGCTCATGTTCAGGCATTCACGACAAGCAGAGCAATCCTGAGAGCAGTTGTGCAAATGTTTCGATGCATAACCTCGCGATCTGTTACAAATTTCTTCCATTTTTCGATACTTCCACTATCTAGGGTATGAAACTCGACAATTTTGCATAATTTTTCAGAACGAGGAATAGAACGGATCACTCGGGAAGTACGAAAAATTTAGCTTTCAGCGAGGCTCTCTTATATAAGCATTTGCGAGCGGTTTCACGAACCAACATAGATTTTAGTTCGCGTTCGTTGATT
This sequence comes from Eretmocerus eremicus, assembly GCA_030522705.1. NCBI lineage: Eukaryota > Metazoa > Arthropoda > Insecta > Hymenoptera > Aphelinidae > Eretmocerus > Eretmocerus eremicus. The sequence continues at coordinate 11,575 of JAPYYZ010018446.1, forward strand.
TTGATCCTCTTAAAGAGATACGTCTCGATTGGAAGCTTCGAATTACAATTCGTTTGAGAGAGTCTTCATTCCAATAGATCAAGAGGTATCGAAATTTCAAAAGACGACTTTATCACTACGCTATGATAATTCTTCTCACCTTTTTTTCCTTTCCGTTTCCTTTCTTCATTGATGCACGGGAGAGATGATTCGTGGACCGAATACCCTTTCGTAGTACATGAGTCGACGTATGTAAAAGGTACGGCACAATCGTATTTACTCTCGTCGAAGAAGCGCCCTTGAGTTACGCTTGCAACCAATACTGGAGTCATACATAGACGAATGGATTATTTGACTTTTGTATGATTTTATTGTGCATTGGCATTATTTTTAAGAGTACCGAGATGAAAAGTTTTGACTCTTACCTAATACGACAAAGAAAATTACGAGCTTCATTATTGTGCGTACAACACGACAGGTACTCGGCAACTTTCGTCAAATCTCGAATAAAGATTGATAAAGTTCTAGAACTGACTGATAAGTTGTTCTGGTTGGATCTAGTTTATATCCATGCAGGTTGAAGGCAATTAACTGCGTAATTTACGAGTCATTACCTCATTGTATTATTTTGTCTTCTGATGAGTGAAAATTTCCCACATCGTGTCACTGTCCGCTCTGCCCTTGAAAATGACTCTTGATCAATAATTACTCCGTCAATTATATACAGAAATTTACGCTCATTAGTCGTATCCTGGATCGACGAATAATATTTGATTGAAGTGCTCACCTGCCCGTGAATAATTGGTTTTGATTCAAACCAAAAATTCTGTGGAGTTTGTAAATCAGTCGAGGAGCTAGAGCGTATCGAAAATCATTAACTTGTTGATATAAAAGTCTCCCTCCTCATATTAGATTTTTTCACTGGCAACTTGACGACATTCCTATCGAAGAATGATTTTGTTACACGATGCAATAAACACCGTTGACGCTTTCAGCCTATTTTATTGAATCTCGATCGACTACTCCAGTTGTTTCGGACATGCTTTTCTCTGTCATTTTTAAGTCAAAGCCCTCGC
>JAPYYZ010018514.1:0-11200 GCA_030522705.1 Eretmocerus eremicus
ACAAACAAGGTGGTGAAATCAGTCGGATGTGGCATTTCGATGAAATCCAGTGAGAAGAGAAAGCATTCTGCTAATATCTTTTAGCAGCGTATTTTTCTGATAGTTTGAGATCTGTAGACGGACGATTCACACTCTTAAAAGTCTTCGTGGCTATATTATAAAATTGGTACCTTCGTCCATACAAGACTCGTACTTTTATGCAAAATCAGAAGACACAATGTACACCCACCCTCGGACGAGAAGACGAAGACCGACCTTTCGAAAACAGTTAAAAATGTCTCCAGGAGATACCAAAATTTGATGAGTTTAGAAAATATTTTTGGGAAGCCATGCGCCATCATAGAGCGGAGCTTAATACCTAGTTTTGCAGTAGAGACACGCCACGGAATTGACATTTTGACCCCTAATTCACAGTTTTTGCCCCTTAATACCCAATCTTGCTCAATTCTGACCAATGTCCAAGGAAAAATGCTACGAAATACCTAAGATATGCACTTTAGGGAATCAGTTTAAGCTTTTGGAGCTCCACAATTCACCGAGACACGTTTTGAGCTACTCTCCGCAGAACTACCCACAAGGGGGATAATCCGAAAATTTGCACGGATTTACGAGAATCTAGAGCCACTTGTTTGCGATCGAGATGCGAGACGAGCCGAGGGAATCCGGATGGAAATGCGCCTACTTCGATATTGGGGGCGGATATGCGTCAATATCAATGTATTGAGGGTCGTGTGTGATACACGGTATACACTTGGTTGTACGAGTGTCGCGTATCTCGTGGTACCTACACGGGAAAAATGAATCAATTTATTATGACGCATTGGCGATGCTATTGCCGCCCTCTCGAGACTCTCCTCGTGATTTATTGCAACGGCGCGATGATCGTTAGCGCTCCTACTCTCTCTCTTTGCAACCGTAGCACCTCCTCGTGTACCTATATACGTGTATAATATGTATGAGCGAAGCGTATAACTATTTGACGAGAGAAAAAAGGGCAACCGGACTAAACATTAATGGAGCTTCATTAGGAGCCGAGAGATGATGACGCTGTTTACGTCGTTAAAACGGCTCAACAAATTATAATGGCGCTCCATGTTTTTCTCTAGTTGAGCGCCCGGAGGCCCCAAACATTTTCATCCGAGCTCCGTCATTTTTCACGCGCATTAAAACTCGCGAATGGAATGAATGACACGGAAGTCGATGCCCCTGACACTCGGAGAAAATCGACTCGATTATGGGGTACGTATGAGAGAAGCCGACGGACAGAAAAAGGCAAAAGAGACGAATCCAATTCAGCTTACGTATAGTTGTGCAGGTAGGCATAATAAGTATACCTGTCAAGAATACATAGACTTTTCCCGACCACACACAAAGATAAATTTCCCGGTACCCCGTCATTATGTGCTCGATGATCTATTTAGAAATCGAGATCGGGACGATGAAAACGTTCCTCGGATATATCTCCAAAATAAAAACTCTGGCGTGGGCTTTTGGGTAAACTCTCTCGGACTTTGCAGACACAAAACACATCGATCCTCGAAAGTGTGTGACCCGTCGCCGGGGCTCCTATTGTCCGGGGTATACGTCCGTGCGTAATTTATGTACACAAACGACGCTGTGGGGCCTCATGTGTATATATATACTTATATAGGATATTGGGCGAGCGCTTCGGCGGAAAAAGGTCCATTTGGCTTTGTCGGAAGGGCATTGTGAGCCGAAAAATTGATTTTCAGGCCCTCGCGCGACATCCCTATATTCCAGCCTGACGCCCCGACTATTTTTAACGCTCGAGCGAGCGCTACGCGCGTGCGGCTCTTTATCCGTTTCGTTGCGGCTGCTTAAGTTTGTATATGCACGTGATGTGGGGCTTTTTTTCTGTACACACGAAAATAGAACGAGGGAAAAAGTACCGAAAATTGAGTGAAGACAACGAGACGCGGATTTAGCGTCGCGATCGGCGTATTCGAGACAGGATTAAAAGTTTTCGAGCGGATGTTGCTGCTTGGCGTAATTGGGTGAGAAATTGACCCGCGAGACAATTATTGCTTCTCGGTGTTATGTACGCCAAGACGCATCAGTCGAGTGGAAAATATTCGCCCCTTCCGTTGGAGCGAGAGACGAGTAATCCTCGAATGTTGCTATTTCCAGTTGGGTATACCTTTCAGAGCGCAGCTCATCGACTTCTTGATCGGATTATGAGTCGTCGTGCATTCATTCGAATCGGAAAGATTATAACTGGATGAAATGCTGGAATACAACGATTCGATATCGAGTTTCGCAACTTGCTACTTGTCGCTTAAATATAACCATTCAAAGGCAGTCGAGATTTGTTTTGTCTCATCCTCGCCTTACTTTTTGCATAATTTACGAGTAGACTCCTTTGTTTAGTTATACAAACTTCGACTTCGCTCATACAAATTCCGCGGTTTATTATTAGTTTCGAAAAGTAGTTCAGTAACTTTGCGAGATTCCTTGTGAACATTGTCTGGCGAGAGCTTCAATTTTGAAGAAGATTGTTCACAATTTACGAAAAGGTGCATCGGAGATAATACAATTAGTGTACCAAACGCTATTCTCTACTTCAGAAATTCAAAATTTCATAAATATCAAAACTACTTTTTCTCAAAAGGATAATTGACAATCCAACGTCGCTCTCTCCGTCGGACTAACATTATTCGAGACCCGAGAAACGGACTTTTGAAATATTCTCCGACACTTATTGTACCTGACATAATTCCCACGGAGATGAGCGAAAAAAAAAGGGAACACGCGACGGTGTGACATCGGGAAGCTGAATTTCAGCCTGCAGTGTTTCATTAATCATCAACCTGGTCATCGCGTGATGACGACCGGATATATCGACAAGCGCGCGAATACTTTTCGCTCATTTTCGCATCGTGATATTTATGGGTACCGCGTGGAATCTACATACTTTTCAATATCGCGTCATAAATTTATCGCAATTTAACTGAATCGTCAATGCGAGCGCATCGACGCGCGGAATATATATCCGCTACACTCAAGCAAAATGAAACTCTCGAATTGGAGGACGCGAGACGCGACGCGACGCGCACTCTCGGCTAAAACCTGTTTTCTTTATCTCCAAGGAGTATATAAATTGACAAACTGCTGCACACATCTAAAATATGTATTTACTCAAACAGCTTCCCTCGTACCCTCATTACTGGATATTTGTCAATTCGAATCTTAATGAAAACCATACGTATGGTCTTTCAAGATACATCAAAAGCGTCCTCCTCTCATAAATTTAATCAATAAAAGCGTAAATCAACATCAAAGTGAAAAGTGCATTCTCATATTTATACAGACCTGTAAAGTCTTCGCCGCGGAAAAGTCCTTCGGAGATTGGGGTAAAAATCATTTTACGCCATAATTTGTCGCCCTGAATTTCATTTACATGCACCTTACAATGATGCATCCTTTTAAACATATTGAAATAAAATCCGTCCTTGTTCGGCCTCCTGTTTTTTAATTACGTATGTAAGATAAATTTGAAGTCTCGCAACAAATTGGACTATGTTAAATGTTTTCAACCAATAAAAGTCACCATTATTACTCTCCCGAGTAAATTATACCGAATGTTATCGCACAAAGTAGCGTCGGTCCGCCGGTAACTCTATTCTCAACGTCTGCGGAAAATTCACATTCGCAAGCTTCGGCGAAACGCTCAAGGGTACATATTGATCAAAGTCTGAGTGCTGCGGCTCCGGGTATGTTTTTCTTCTTCAAAGGATAAGAAAACACCAATGTCTCCGCCGCTCTCGCTCTTTCTCTCTAAGCATAATGCGCTCAATTTTCGTCGACAAGCCAAAATTAAAATATTCCCCTCCTCACCGCCACTCGCATAAAATCGTACCCTCGGGGTCCCTCCAAAACCACCCGATTAATAATCAAAACACCAAACTGAATCTCTCGCATAACTCGACGAGCTATGTACATCTCTCCAATAATCCACAAAAATAGATCTTGAAACTGAAGCTGCGAAAAGCTCTTGGCTCCAATGGCAAGCTCTCTCTCTCTCTATCGGTCCGTCAAACAAAATCATCCGCGGAGAGATGCGTAATAGCGAGAAAAGCATATTTTCCCGCGAATTCGCCAAAGCGGATTAAAGTTTTTCCCCCCGGGCAAACACGCAGCCCCGACGAATCCTCTCTCGCTTTTTCGGAAAACATATTGTTCTCGAGCGCGCGGAGGGATATGGCCGCGTCGGGCTCGCTCCGAACGGCGCAGACGATTTTATCAAATCACGAGAGAGGATGGTGCAGTATATGCCGCGACAAGAAAACCGCTGCCGAGGCTCCTTTATCTAAACCTGCGCGGACTCCCTTACATAATAAGGCTCCTTCGGGTGCTATTGTTGGCCGCGCCCGCGAGAGAGAGAGGCTCCTCGCCTTTGTGCGCACCACCTGCAACAGCCCGGGCTAATGAATGACGTTAAGTACACGCAAACGGAATGACAAGAATAATGCCTCAACTGCGAGAAGATTTATATGGCGATGCTGATGGAGGAAATTAGGCGTTGTTATATTATTAAGGACATCGAGGATTTTCGATATCGACACATTCTCGTCTCTCGCGACGCGCAAACGTTTTCCCTTTCGAGAGGCGTCTGTGTGTATGTATGCGCGCAAGATTTTCCTTTCTTTTCCTTATAAGCTGCTGAGAGCGCGAGAGCGAGAGCTATGCATTTCCATTTCAAGTTTTCTCTCCTTTTGTGCCAGCACAATGTCGCTTGAATTGGAGAATTTGCGGGAAAAAAAGGGCGAGGCTCTTGGCAAGGTGAGATGCAAGTTGAATATATTCGCCGCAAGTGGAAGGTGTAAGCGCCTTTCTCGAGTGAGACGTTCAAGCAGCGTCTAACTTTGAGCTTGTGAAAAATTCAATTCGCAATTACCGAGGCAATTATACTGAAAATAGAATGGTCGCTCGGAGATCTTCGTTTGGGTGCAGTTTATGGAACGCAGAGAAGAGCAACGAGAATGACAGTCTTGAAAGCCGATTGTCAGTGTCTCGATATGGTTCTGGAAAATAGGATGAGTTACAAACCGATTCATGTCGCATCAATCATCGTCTACTGTCATTCTATTCTACGTTTCTCTTTGGATTCGAGGAACTCCTTGGAGAGAAATTTCACTCAATAAATAGTTTATAAGGCACGGGAGGGTAGCGTGTAAGTGCAATTTCGGAACCAAAAATCGATTGTGAGCCGAGCAAAGCGGAGGCTGCCAGGCCCGCATGCCAGAATAACTAAAGCACGCGAGAAACGAATACATACTAATAATGGTAAGTGCGCCTAATTTGCCCCCCCCCTTCGGCTTATTTTTGTGACACGCATATTTATCCAATGCTTTCGTATTTTCCAAGGTATTTCAGCTTATTTTGAAGCTCATTCCAAGATCTTTACAATAACCCAGGGTATGTCCGCTTTCATCGACTTGAAACTGACTTATTCCAGATTTGCGGGAAATTGATTCTTCTTCGGGGCCAAGAGAGGTAGCTCTTAATTTGCCCCCATTCATAAAATTATATGTATTGAACTTTCATGACATCACAATATCTCTGCCTCCAAACATCCAAATTGGACGTATCTTATGGTTAGTTCATTTTGCAGCATTTTTCACACGCTCTGAAATGATTTGAATTTGGTGGATCAGTTTAAGTGAGACAAAAGCAAATTTAAAAGAAAGGTAAGGGTGGAAATGAAACACACTGCACTTTCTTTAGCAATAAGCTTGTAAGACCGGCCCTTATTCGAATTTTGCAGTTAAAAAAAAGTATTTTAAAAATAAAAAAATACGAAGAAAAATTAAGAATTGAGTGCCATCAAGATCGGTCGCGTTGATCTTTTTTGGCGTGACTTGTAGTGGACCGGTCAAAAGAAGTCAAAACTTTTCGTTCTAAGAACTACCTGGATCATTTTGGATCGGTCTAAGTCTCTTCTTCCATCATATTCTAACATAAATAACTTAAGAAAAATGCACGACAAACCGCATCCCAGATCTCGAATCGGGGAAAATTAGGCGCATTTGCCTTATATTTTCCACCCCAGGACACAAAAGTACCAATTGCGTAATCAGCGCCAGGAGCAAAATTGACGCTTCCTTGTGCCTTTGGTAGAATTGACAGTTTTCAATACAAAGGTAGTGTGAGAACTGGTTTTCCTATTCGGATTGACGTTTTCCAGCCAGAGCCGAAAGGGAAGGTCGGATTCATAACGTAGATTCAAAAACAAGTTTTCGAAACAGCGTATCAGATTTGATATTTCAATCACCCATGAGTGGAACTTGAAAATCCTTACGAAATAGTACTTTCTACACTGGAGCAAGTGTCGGTCCTTTGATCCACAATTGACTCATCGTGCCAAAATAACTTACGCACGGGCCTGTGCAAAATTACTAATTCACGTTTCAAAGATCGAAAATTGAATTTTTCCTAGCAGAAAACCCGCCGAGAACATTTGATTATGAACAAATGTAAAAGTATTTTGGACCGACTCATGGTTATGTTATGGAGACCAATTTTGCCTTCTTTGCGCAATGCAAGCAGCTATAGTCACTTTCGAATGATTGGTTGTTTTTGTTGAAAACTTACTCAATCTTTCCTGTTGTCGTTTAATCTGAAAATAGTACTTGCTTATATCCCTCTAGAATGTCCAAAAGGATAGATGAATCGGCCCCGAGATGAATGAAATAATGTTACTCATGATGATGTAAGTATAGGTCCATAACTGGCTATGATTTTACTTCGCAGATCACGAATCTACATAGAATTACAAAAGGCCAGCTCAGAACCCTTTGATATCATTATTGAATGACACATTCTTGCAGAGGAATGCTTCAGAAGTACAGCTCGAGTTTGAGAAATTCGAATTTGAATCTTTCGTTAGCCCGAAACAAGAGGGCCCCAAAACTTTTTAATTTAGTACCCCACAATGAAAGGGTTCTCCCCAAGTGGAGCGAGATAATGAACATTGTTGTGTGCATAAGCCCAATGTCGAGCTCGCCGCGCTCCCGAGACTCGCAGATTATATATTGCTCGGGTGCAACTTTTGTACTTTTATTGTTCAAAGTTAAATAAGACCCTGAAAGACGGATCCGCCAAAGAATTTACCAAAAAGTTCTATTAGCTCTGTTCGCGGCCGAGAGCAGCAGAAATACCCGAGCTGATTAAATAATCAAATAATTCTGCCAAATTTAGAAACGATTCCTCTCGCAGAGTTCCTCAAAGCGGAATTTCATTTCACAGAGCAGAAGTCGAGGCAGAAGTACTGCCACTCAAACTCTCATTAATGAAGCTAAATCCTCTTAATTTTGCCGAAACGAATCGGGACGGCTGCATTATTGGATAGACGTGATATTCGTAATTAAGGACCTCGTGCCCGTGTTTTACCACATTAGCCTCGACATTAGCCAGCGTCTAATAACCATTCTGGACAAATTTCATCATCTCGCAGTCGCGTACAGAATTCTTCAATCACGATTCGGTGTAGCAGAGGCTCGCAGAAAATTAAGTCGGTCTCGCGAGGAGGGATGAAAAAGCTGGAATGCCAGAAAAATTGTATCTCGAGGGGCGGAAGACAACAGAGAACGAGATATATCCGCGGCGCGTGAAAAATGATGCTTATTCGCGTTGCGCGCAATATCGGGGAAACGTGTTCTGGCATCAATACAAATCTGCAGTGGAGTCCGCGCCGCACCGCCGCCGCGCGGCACTGTTTGCCCAAGAAAAATACGTTGGCGGACGTGAAATATCTTGTATTTTGACGTTGGCCAATGTTTAATCAAAGGGAAGGTATGCGCGCCCCATGAATTTTTGCTCGAATCGAAATCGATGCCCCGCAAACGACTGCCAATACATACACACACACACCCTCACATTCGATACGTATATCTGTAAGGGTGTTTCGATCTTGGCCCGATACGGGTATCATGGAGACATATATAGGTATACTTGGTAAGGGCTCGCATATGGTGTAGTGGTGGGCGTCGAATGAATAAGGCAGCAGCAGCAGCAGAAGAGAGAGAAACGAATGTCCTTTTGAAAGGAGAGTTGCTGATACTGCAAGTACGCGTAATTGAGGGGCTGGCGTGCAATAAAGAGATATGCGTCATTTGAAACACATTGGGTGTCTCTCGGACCCTCCGCGATATATATATGCACGCTGGTTGGTAGCGAACCCCAAATTATCTCCAAATGTGCCACATCGAGAAATCACTGCTGCGAGAATGTATCTGGAGCACACGGTGCGTATGAATGCCGCGCTAACGACGGGCGGACATCTCGCCGCAACGTGATTCATATATTCTCGTTCGCGCGTTCAATGCAAAATCGAATCAGGCTAAAAGAGAAAATACGAGAAGCTGTTGTATAGCGCGGCCCTGCTTCTGTTGGATCGAAGGAAAATTGAGGCGTTGCAAGCTGCCCGGGGAAAAAAGTGGGCGGCAAAAAAGAACTCAATTACGCGCGGGGAAACAGGTGACGGAGAATAACGGCCGCCTCCTCCGCGCGCGTATAATTTGTATTCTTCTCGCGTCGGCCATGTCGAGCGCCGCTCTTTCTCTCTAAAGAGATGATGTAGACGCTTTTCGAATCGACTACGGGTATCGATACTCGATATAGTCATACTGGGGTGTACGACTGCGGGATAGAGAGGTATTAGAGCTGAAATCTGTCGCTGCGATAGGCGGCGCGATTCTTATCTAAAGTACATCGGCCCGGGATGTATAAGTACGCGTATGGGTGGGAACGACGTGTACAGGAGATGTAGGCAGATGCTATCTGCGGCGACATGTATCAGGCGAGATCGATTCTCTGTATTGCACCACAGACTCTCTTTCTATATAATGAGATATACACATTTTGTGGTCCGGGCGAGGAGCCAACGTCATATTGGCATGTTCGAGCGTAGCGTAAGATATCCTTGAGATTCCTGGTGCGATTCTCGGATCGAGTACTGCGGCGTGTGGCGATCCGAGGCCGCGCGGAACGAAATTGTCCAGTCGACCGCGAGCTTTCTTGTATACATCTCTCTACGATCCTGTGCGCCGTGAATTCTTGGATCGTATATATATAAAGAGAGCTGAGCAGAAGAGATGAACCAAGGCGCACAATTAACGCGCGCGCGTATGAAAATACCCGGTGTAAGATTCAACGGAGCGCAATTTAACTCTTTGACGCGCGACTCATCGGCGTAAATTCAAGTGTACGAGAGAGGCTGGTCGACGCTCGATTGACGCTGGAATTCATCGATAGGAATCTTTATCAATACCCCGTATGTATCGAGTACTACTCGATAAACTCGAGGTGGATGTGTAGGCAGAGGTATTAAACGCTCGACTTGCATGTGTTTATGCTGGCGCCGTCGAACCTGTCCGACGAGGCTAACCTTGACACGCGCGGATGGGTAGGTGGATTTCTATATGAAATCAGGTGTGTGTGTGTATACGAGAGAGACGAGCCGATTCATGATGCGAGGTACAGATCGCGCCCTTATCGTTTATACGCTTCGACGCCGAATGTACGACCATACGCGTCAGTTCACATCTCGCGAGCGCGGGGATTCCTTTCACCTGATTGGCGTGTTTGACTAGGGGTACGATGATTAGTCCCCTGCGCTGATTAGCCATTTCTACTTGTTTGCGCTGTTGCCCGCGAAAAATTAACATTATAACGCGGCTCTCGTCAAAGCCACCTCAAGATCTAGAAGCTAGACTCTGAATATACAACAACTTCGCGCCCCACTGAAGATATATTTGTATTGAAAGGTGATATTTTCAACAATCTCGATCGATGACAGATGCCCAATTTACCGGCTGGCATACTTTGGGCGGATCGAAAGCTCATCTAGTTTCACCTGAGGTCCAGGGTTCGAATCCCGACCGGCACCACGTGAATTTACACACATAAGTTCCTTTTCGGTGGCTTAGGTGGTTTAGAACCCACCTGAGACTGTAGGGCCGCAAAATAAGCTCGAAAAAACGCTGAGAATACGTTATTAAAAAAAAAGCTCCATCTCGTAACTCAGGATCACGCCAAATAGATTTGGTTATAGACAGTTTATTTCCTTCACTTCTCTTTGGAGATAAGTTCTCAGTGCCTGGAAGAGCCGTGCGAGCACAGAAAGGATATTATTTCTCATCCGGGAAAATCCTAGAAATATTTTCGAATTTGAATGCTGCAGTATTAGGTTTGAGGTTAGCATGGTGGAATAGTAACATACATTATGCAACAAATGCAAAAATTGGCGATTTCCTGACAAATCGCCCAACGAGCGCGAGAAATCACATGCACACACTCTTTAAAACTTTTCACACAGCCACATTTCTGTCGAGTGAAAACTCATAAATCGAACTCGTAACAGCGGAAAATCTGTACATAATTTTAAGCAACATTTCAACTTTCATCGAATAGACTCCCCATGGAAATAGGTATGGTGTGTGACCAACGGTGGCTACGGTCCAGCAGTGGTACGTGGTCACTAGCGACTACTACATGCCTTTCGTGACCGCACGTACCACTAAAAGTTACATTTTTTGCGACACTGGTAAGTGGCCATTGATGGTCACCGTGGGCTTGTAACATCACTAGAGGACCGAAGTAACCGGTGAGCAAGTAGCACTGGTGGACCGTGGCCACCAGCGACCACGCACTAGACCTTTTTCCACCGATCGACAAACATCATCTAAAAATCATTAGTGCTATTCCAGGGACCATAAAAGCTATCAAGATCAAATTTTCATTTAAACAAAAGTCCCGAATTCATTGAAATCTTATGCAATACCACCAATTGAGGGCTTCAGAGTCGTAGTGGATTAAATCCATTTTCAGAATTTTACGGAGTTTGGTTCGTTGCGACGAGACAACGTATAAAAGACGTTTGGAGATGATTTTCTATGTTCGGAAACACCGTAAAGATGATGAAAAAATCTCTTGTCGAGTCCATCTTCTTATCTGTCGGTTTGAGAAAAGATTTTATGTGGATTTGGTCCAATATGACTCTGAACACCTCAATTCCAAAATGTCCTACAGATGTCCTCCTATCAATACAGATACTCTTCCGACAAAATAGATTCCTCCAACCATGTAAATAGTAGCAGATGCCCCTGATTGGCCTTTGTCACAGGCCCGTGTTCATATCAAAAGGCGTCAAAAGGGCAGATGTTTGGCCGTAGCTCACCTG
>JAPYYZ010018570.1:0-10651 GCA_030522705.1 Eretmocerus eremicus
AGAAGTCAATTTTCTAGAGCTTGTTCTCAAGTGAATTCAAGAAATTTTCCAAGTGAAGCGTGCCAGAAGCTTGCCCGGCAATGAACATTTCCATATGTTATGATTGTGAGTAATCCAGAATTCATGATAAAATTGATCATTGGTGTTCATCTCCACTCTGATATGAGGGTATGCACAGACTTTTTTTGTATTTTTTAGTGTTCTCTGGGGTCACATGGATCTGTTTCTAAAGCTCAAGTGGGCCAGAGAGTAACAATGAGGTATTAGGAACATGACTCTGTCAAGTCTCATAAGTGTCAATTTGCATGAAAATTGGCTTATTCTATCGACACTTCAGATTGCTGTGAATCAAATACACTTGAGCGTTAGGGTCTATAGCTCTGTAAATGTTCTAAATTTCATGGAGTAGAAGGTACGTATAATGTGACCTCTCCTAGTGAGTCAAATATCGCACATAGAATGATAGGTCAAGGATTTGAATCTGATTGTAACTAATATGCAGCTCTAGGTAACCTTACGAGAGGAAGTGACTCAAGAACGACGCAACGCAAATACATCATCAATGTATACATGAGGTATGAAAGGAGTTTCATCGACGATCGATTGTAAGAAACGGAGATACAAATTCTCGAGGAGACGAGCTACAACACGGCTTTTTCTGGCATTCGGTTTTTCTATGAAAAGAATTATTCTTGATGACTTTGCCTCTCAATAATTGTATAATGAAGAATTCCCATCAGAAAGATAAATCAATAGTATATATATTTATATGCGGTCTTGCAAGAAATAACAATAGCTGACTGACAGTTGTGTAAGTTCTAGAAAGACTTGATCTATCCAATTGAGAGATCTTGTGATTCATACGAAAGCATACTTCACAATACATCTTAGGTTTTTTACTACAATCCTCACAATATTCGCGGAAAAAGATATTTTTGATTTCATCCTTGGTATTAAACTGATCAATGCGCTCCAAATTCTCATGATTCAATCCCAATGGAAGAAGAGTGATTCCGGGGCGACAAAAGCAATGAACTTTGGAGTCACTGGAACATTCACCACGGACGTTATTCAGAAAGATGTCGCGGTTCTCCTCAAGTGACAAATGCTTAAAATCTTTAATTTGGTTTCGAAATTCTTGGTACGGGAGCCATTTGACTTCTTGTTCCTTGTACGCCTTTTGAAGTTCCTCACGCCCGGCTCTGCGTTGTTTTTGACTTTTTTTGTTACAGCTTGGTAACTTCGGTACCTTGTGGTTGGGATCAGTTTTGACGGATGGTGATGATGGAGGAGGAATCTTATCCTGACTGACTGTCTGGCTGTCTGGCTCCAATAAACAAGATGAATGGAATTTTTGCTCAGTTCTATACTCTTTCCTTCCAGAATGGTTGAGTTAATTGAGAAATTCCAATTGTAAATAGCTTCATTAATCTATCAATGATCATTGAGTTTGTGACGTGGGAATTTGAGGTTATGTCATCTCAGGGTCACAACTCATTTATTCTTGGCCGGATCGGGAATGGGACCAAGTCCCCGCATCCGAAGGGCGGAGCAGCTACTCACGTCTGGGGTGAGCCCACCTGTGAATAAGGGAGGAGGGGTAGATTGGTGGGCAAGGATAGATCCAGTTTCTAAATTTCTTCAGCTATGCGCCCATTTATTCAACTCTCTACTTCATTCTTCTACACTGCTATGCTGTGGCGAGCATGCCACTTGCGTACACTGACTCGAACGCTATCTGTTCTTACTGTCCATCTACTGCGATTCCCTAACCTCACACTATCTATGTACAATATTCACAAACCATATCTAGCACACGCGAGCACCTCCCATACGTACGCATTCTGACCTACACATCCGACATCCGCGCGATACGTCTTCCCTGGACGCACCCTAAAACGCGCGACACGACATCGCTGCCGCACAAGACGACACCCCTGGACGCACCCTCATGCTTCGGGTCACGTGACCCCCCTATTGCGCGCGTTCCGCGGGGAGACTTCCGCCCACAATGCTCCACGCGCTCGGCGCGAAAATGGCCACCGCCGGCCGGCCTCGTGGCCAAGATGGCCTGAACCAGCACGAGATCGCGAGGCAAGGCCAGGCACCCTAACGGGACAAGCTATTCTCCGGACCGGCCCAGGTTCCCGGGTTCCCTACCTAGCTGCCCGAGCAGGTTTCCTAACGCTCCGCGTAGCTTTACGAGGGGCAACGACGCGGCGCGCGTGGGCAAGAGCGATTCGCCCGGGTACGGCACCCCCGACGAGGTTGCTATGCACGTGGGGCACAGCCGAGGCCCCGGGTACGACACTCCCGAACGGACATCCGCGGCGCGCAGGACTCTGAAGAACGAGGGGGCGAGGGAGGGTCAAAATTGGGGATCAGATAAATGAAGGCCGCACTCATCGTCTACTTGTCCTTGTTGCGACGTTGGTCGCAAAATGTACAGGCCTTGATCCACATAGGCAACTCCCACGTTTCTATACGTAACTCCACAAAACTCCTCACAAACTCCTCGCGGAAATCTCTCAAAAGTACTCGGGCGTATCGCAAACTTCTACTCGTGTCGGCTGACTATATACAAGTGCCGCTGCGACGGCGTCTCTCGCGGCCCATTCCCCCTCGCGCCCACCCAACTCGCGCCCGGGAGGTGCTGTCCTCATCAGCCCTCGCGCGCACTCTCCGTTTTACTGCTGCTGCTGATCTGCTCGCTCGGCTCGCTCGCCCGGCGAGCCTTTCCTCGCCATCAACCCCTCTCCTCCCGGGTACCTCAACGAAAAGACTAGCGAGCGAGATTGGCTTTTCGCTTTAAAATACCCGGGCGAAGGCGAGGAGACGGCCCTGAGTACGGCTGCAACGTTCTCACGTCGCAAGTTAATGATTCGTGCTTGGATTTTTTCTCTAAATCAATCGGCCAAAAAGGCAAATAGTATTTGAACTCTCGATTTCATAGATTCTATTGCTACTTATGAGCGATCAATATAAATATCCCATATATGTATATGTAAATAAGCTTAAGAGGCTATAAGAGTCATGCAAAGGTTAGGGGAAAAAAGATTCAAGTTAAGACTCCATGTACCGAAAGCAACGAGATCTCAAAATTCTCTGAATCGGTATTTCACTCGCAGTAACGATCAAATGAACGTAATATGACTTCGATCGAGATACAAAAGTTAGGGCAGACAAAAGCGGTTATTGGGGATGTCGGATAGGAGAGGAGAAGAGAGAGCTGAAGCACGGCAATGCCCCTGTAGAAAAGATGCGGAATGTCCGAGACTACCTGAGCGGCGAAGTGATGTTGGGTACAAAGCAGGGAAACAAGATCGATAGACTGCGGCGGTGGAGTTGGACGGTTCTCAACTTTGAAAATGACGCATCCACAAGTCAGAGAGAGAGAGATAGAGAGAGAGAGAGAGAAAGAGAGAGAGAGAGAGAGAAAGAGAGAGAGAGAGAGAGAGAGAGAGAGAGAGAGAGAGAGAGAGAGAGAGAGAGAGAGAGAGAGAGGCAGATTCGTGGAAATCGGTGTTGCAGAAGAGTTGGCTTCGAGACTGATTGGAATCTCTTGTTGAATTTATGAACTCGGAAGAGAAAAAAAATTTATATTCTAGTGATTTATTTTTCTCTGAAGATTTTTAGTCGGTAACTAGATGTATGAAAATGATTTCGCAGTAGGAATAGGAGATTCTCAACTAGTTTTGTGATGATAATAGCTGGCAGAATCAAATGAGACCTGAGATGAATTTCAATTTATCGAGAGCGCGTTGAGAACGAACGAGTATCGATACAGCATGGAAGTGAAAAGAAGTTGAAGAGATGAGATGGATCTGTTCTGCTGAACTCGACGCAATTACGGAGAGAATGGACGAGGATTTCACGAAGTATTAACTGAGTTTGAGGATGAATGAATGTCGAACAATGATTCAGATGATTTGGAAAGGCAAAAACCTAGTTGAATGGATTCAGTTCTAGCAATTGCTGATAGAATCCGAGAGGAATTAATTCGAAAGGCGCGATTCGAGATGGATTTGAATACAATGTCAGAACAATTGGATGTGATCGTGGATCAGATATTGAACGAGATGGAATCGATTCAGAAGTTATTAGAATGTATGTTGTTGAATTTGAAATGATTCTCATCAGGTTTGAAGGGAGCAGAATTGGAATCTTGAGGATAAAGAGAGGAACTAGAATGGGATACAAGCGAACAAGAATTTTGAATGGGGACGAATGAGCGAGGTTACGATGTTACTTTTGAAGGGGAAACCGAGCCTTTCAAGAAAGTGAAGGGTGGCTACCCGAGCGACGAAGCGGTTTCCTTGGAATGCACGACCGTTGAAACTGCACGGAGGTCAGTTGGCAACTATGAGGGTGACGCATCCATCGTTCAGAGATATTCTTCTCGACTGAACTCCAACAATGATGGAATAGATTGATCAATAACTAAATGAGAGGGGGAGGATTTGTCATTAGTTCTGCAGGATTCGGAATGAGTTTTGATCAACTGTAATTGTTGGAAGATTGAGTTGGGAACTGAAATTAGCTTCGAATGATTTTAAGTGTTTTCGATGAGAGGAATATGACGTAGAAATCAAATGGAATGAAGTTTGTATGATCTGAGAATTAGAATTTGAGAAATTTTAGGGAATTTGGAGAGATATTGAGCGTTGTTGGAGATTTAAAACGATACGGAGCGATTTAGAGTTCATTTTGAGAGGTTTTGCATGAATTCAGATGATTGAGGTGAGTTTAGACTCAATCTTGAATGAATTTGTTGCTTGCGAATAGTAATTGAGGCTGGATGCTTGTATTTAGAATGATTTCCGGTCAATTCGCGAGAATCGAAGATTGGTTTTAATGATGTAGAATAGATGTGGAATCAATTACGTGTGATATCGGAGACTTTCGTGGTGGATCTTCATACGATCTGTGAATTGTAACGAAGTTGATCGGTTTAGTATGAGTTTGAAGGATTTGGGAAGATTGAGACAATTTGGGATGGGTTTTGACGGATACATACGATTGAGTGATGAGAATTCATTATCAATATGGTCCGTTGAACCTTCATCAAGAGGATTAGAAAGTCTAACAGAATTTTTGAGATCTCGTTCGGTTCCGAGAAGAGTGAAGAAGCGGTTTGGAAAAAGGAGGAAGAGGCAGATGTTGAGTGATTTTCGAAACGAGAGGATGAGAGAAGCAGGAGTCGAGCCAGGGAAGTAGTGTCACAATCCCGGACGAGCCCTCAAAAATCTATAACGTCAGATGCGTTAATCATTTGGATGAAATCTTCTTTTATCGTGACCTCTAGCCTGGATTTCCGAATCCAATAACAGGGACTACTGCTGGTTGAATCTTGATGCTCTTGTTGAGGATGGATAAAAAGAGAGATGGGATGGATGGAATTTTTACTGCCTCTAGAGGATTCTTAATCTTGGTTGTGAAGAACAAGTTACCTGGAAAAGCTCAAATCTTCTGAGGAATGGGTGGGAGAGGAATGATCCATCAAACCTGCTGTTTTCGAGAGAGAGAGAGAGAGAGAGAGAGAGAGAGAGAGAGAGAGAGAGAGAGAGAGAGAGAGAGAGAGAGAGAGAGAGAGAGAGAAGATGGGAGGATAAAAGATTGATTCGAGTTGAAGTTGAAATCGAAAATAGAACCAGTGGAATACTTACTTTTTGGATGATGTTCTTCATTGGAGGTATGTCAGAATTATGTAATACAATGATCGGTTGAACTCGAAGTGAGTAGATAAGCTATTGAAATCGATGTTTATGGAGGATTATTCAAAGTTTGCGGAGATAGTAAATTCTCGAGAGCTATGACATGAAAAGTAAAAGACGGCCAGGAAATTCTCAAATATGTCTGGCTAGGAGCTGAGATCAAAGTATTTCTGGAGGGATAAGATCCTCTTGATGGACCGGCGTCTCCCTATTTTCTCCCGACACAGAGCTCCGATCGCGAGAATTCGGAACGCTGTTGACCCTGTACCATAGGGCGGCACGATGTTTAGACCAGTCAAAAAGGTCGTGGGAGGTGTTTCGTGCCCTACAGAACATTTCAATGACCTACGTTAGTTTCTCTAACTGACAATATACTGGCATCTTGAATCTATCGTTAACATACATTATCTTTTTATAGTCGAAAAAAATCATTTTTCTCCGGTTTTGATATTTGGATTAAAGATCTTCCCAAGCTCAATTATGAATTAGAATGAGGAAGCCAAATTGCATTGGAGTTCAAAATTGATCTTAGCAAATGTATGAATTCTTGAAATTAGAATGAATAGAATACAAGATATGCCAAATACGAGATATAAGTTCTGAGGGTTGGAAATTCAAGGGCTCAAGATACCTTCTTTATAAATTTTTTTTCATGAATTTGATTTGTCCAATTTGCTTACGAACTCTAAGTGATGCTTCAAATTTCGATTGATAGCGAGCGAAAAGGGTGATTATTAATCTGAATATTTGTCTTCTTTTCCAAAATTTCTAGTACTCTCAACCGTGAAGATATTCAAGAACTATGGATTTCATATTTCATGTAAGGATACTGTCTAAACTACATAATATGTCCCAATCTCAATGGTTCTTATCAGAGATGAATATGGGTAATGGATAGAGTTGGATATGTTGGAATGAGAAATAAGTAAGAATATGATATGAGGAACGAATAAATGGGTTCAAATGAGGAATGGATAAGGTTATACTCCAATGTTATTCATTCAACTGTGAATTTCGGAACTCGACTACTTTCCTAGTTGGTTCTCGGAAAAGCGATTCCTTTTCCGTCAACTGGTATGTTGCAAAGGGAGCGAGCGGCGTTGTTGTGGGGAGGAGCTTTAAAAACTACTTCCCGGAATGCACGAGAAATCGGCGCGCCGTGGTCGACTCCCGCACAGAACAGACACTCACTCATACATACATACTCATATCTATAGCACTGAAGGCAATAAACGACAGATTCGTTCAGCAGGGAAGGGAAGATTGCAGCTCATGTTGCGCGTGCATCTAAATTGACATTCCAAATTTTGGGCGAGACGCTACAGCACCGCCTAAACCTCCCCGCTAGTTAGGGTAACATACACTATGTCATAACCAACCCACCCTGGGACCGCCTGAGCATTGGTTCGGGGTGGGAGGAGTATCACGCGCTACGAGAGCGTGTCTCCCTGAATCTTGAGCTCTTCTTTCTTCTCTCTGGGTCGTCCGATGTTGATCACTCTTCAGGTCGTCGGTGTTTGCTATGCAGCGCCTTTTGCCTGGCGCAGCAATTCCCATTTGCGCTCTTCTTTTCGGGTGATCGCCATCTTGATGAAGTCGGCGATCTTGGTCCACGTCCCTTTACTGCGAAGCATGTTTGGCACGAAAATCTCAGGTGTGAGCTGAACCCCGAGCGAATCCATGAATTCCGCTCTCTCCGTACTCGTCTCCTCGCACTGGAAGAGTGCATGCGGCGCGTCACCCCGTTCGGCCCCACACATCCGGCAGATCGGAGTTCCTCGCTTTTGGAACCACTCCAGCTACTTCCCGAAGCAGCCATGCCCAATCATTGCCTGCGTCAGCCAGTAGTCCAGCCCTCCATGAGGTTGATCAATCCACCTGGCCATGTGTGAGATTAGTCGGCGCGTCCAGCGACCCTTACTTGACCTATCCCAGTCCTTCTGTCGTTCCTCCGCTGTCTCCGCCCGTTCAACCTCTCAGATGAAGGCCTTCCGGGTCGGGTTCAGCTCTACGCTTTGGCTCTTGAGGGCCTGATGCCACCCCCATATTCGTCCTCTTTCAGCGACTAGCAGGCCAATCGGTGGAGTACCTGCCATTACGCACGCTGCATCATAAGACACGGTACAGTAGGCGCTGATAGTCCGGAGCGCGAGACGCCACTGGACAGTGCTGAGTTCCCTGTCCATCACGATACCACTGGCTATTCGACCCCAGATGGCCACACCGTAGAGCATGATGGGGTAGCTTACGGTACTGAGCAGCGCTCTTCTATTCGGCTTCTGTCGGTCTTCCGATGTTCGGCATGGGCCGCTGAGGGACCCTGCTTACCCTTTCTGCCTCTGGCGCAGCCTCTCTCAGCTGGGCGGTGTAGCTCCAGTTGTCGTCGAACCACAACCCCCAGATACTCGAGTCCCCTCTTCAAGGGGATCTCGTGCCTGCTGATGATAAACACGGGCACCTGGGAGCTCCTTCTCCTTGTAACTAGCATTCCCTCGCATTTGTGTTTGGCCAACTCGAGGTGGTTATCGCGGAACCACTGGCCAACGCGGTAGATCGCCTCCTTGCCAATACACTCGACTCCCTACGCAGTTTTGGCGTGAACAACTGATGCTGCGTCGTCCGCAAACCCAACTAGTTCCGCCCCGTCCGGGAGGTTCAGAGCGAGGAAGTCGTATTCCACTCAAATGGGCCAGATAAAGCCTTGGGCGATGTTCGCAGACAGCTCCAGCTTGATGCGTCCTTCGTCAGTATCGCAGATGAGCACGCGATCTTGCAGTCCATCGCTGACGGCCGCCCGCAAGTAGGGTAATACTCTTCCGTCCAGGGACTTGTAGATATGCCCCCAGCTCGCCATTTCGGATACGTTCTTGACATCCAGCGCAATGATGGCAAAAAACCCTCCTCCTGGTTGGGGTGCCATCTTCAGTGCAGATTGCACCCCATCTTGCACGCACTTGATCGCGTGAAGTGTGCTGCGCCTCTTCCGAAAGCTAAACTACATCGAAGACATTCCTCCACTGCGCTCGTACTCCTTCTCCAGTCGGTTCAGGATCATGCGGTCCTACATCTCCCCCAGGTTGTCCAACATGTTAAGCGGACGGTACGACGAGGGTTCTTTCGGATCGCTGCCCTTCCCTTCCAGGATGAGCACTAGTTTTTGGCGTTTCCACGTTCTTGAGAAGACTCCTGCTAGCCAGCATTTGTTGAAAACCTTCAGCAGGAGGCTAGGCCAAACCCTGGTCACAATCTTCAGAGCTTTGTTGGGGATCCCACGAGCCCCGAGGCCTTTTGCGCGGCTAGCCTCAGCTCTCCCTCGGCGAAAAGAGGTCCAGCTTCGGAGATTCTAACGGGGCAAGTAAGCCTCGGCTCTCCTCCTGGATAGAGAGCTCTAGCTATCCTCAGCACTGTTGCCTTTTCCGTTGGTGCGGATCTCTTCTCTTGTGAGCGTAGCTTGCTCATAACGACCCTGTACGGCGTACCCCGAGTTTCACTGTTGACCATGTTGCACACGTCATCCCAAAATTCCTGCTCGCTCTTGCGGATGGCGTTCCGGAGCAGTTTCTTCGCCGCTTCGTAAGCTCATCTGTCAGCCTCCGCTGACGCGAGTCCTCGTTCCCGTGCCCTTCTTGCTTGTATCCTCTTGGCGTTGGCGTTGAACCAGAGACTTGCTATTTCCTCGCTCCACCAGTAGACGTGCTCCTTCTGGGAGCGGGGTTGCTTTCTCCTCGGCATGATGGCATCACGAGCTCGCGTGATGACTCTAGTGACGCTGTCCACAGTGTCGTCAGGTGAGAGTCCATCTTCAGAGTCCAATGCCTCTGAAATCACGGTCTCAAACCGCTCTCCATCAAGTTTCGAACTTGCCATCCCACCATAGACTGCGCCTTCCTATCTCTTCTCTCCACGTCTATCTTGGAATGGATGTGCTGGTGGTCGCTCGATGTTTCTGAGCCAAGAACCTCCCACGTCGTAACTCATCGGACAGGTCCTGAACTGACAAAGGTCAGGTCTAGCACAGAGGAAGACGGGGTTGCCTCCCGGTGCCATGTCGCTTGTCCCACTTGGTTAAGCAGGACCATGTCAAGCTGAGCAATGGTCACCGCTACTGCGATGCCACGCTCATCCTCGGATCCTCCGCTCCAGGTCGGTGACTTGCCATTGAAGTCTTCGGACACCATCACGAACCCTTTCCACTGCTCCAAGCTATTCTCGAGCTCTTCTAGCTCGCTTCGAGAGTCATTCATCGAAGCGTTCGATGAATAGTGGCAACTTTCCACTGCAACATCGCCGATAACTCTGCGAGCGTAGCCGTTTCCCTCGTTGTTCTCTCGGTATCGGTGAATGAGGCATTCCAGATTCGGATGGCCACCCCACTCTGCAGGTCTTGTGTCATCCTGGCACTCTCGCGCCTACGATTCTGCTTCGAGATGATCAGGACGTCCACTCCCAGTCTCGTAGCTTCTGCCTCAAGGAGGTCGTGGGCGTCTTTGCTCCTTTGGAGACTTGCCTGCAGGAACTTGACCATTCCCGCGCTTGTTTTGGCGCCTGCCTGCTGCTCTTGCCTCTTGATGGGCAGTGCAGCATTGCCTCCCAGACCGATGGTTGCTGTCCACCTGCAGGGTTTCGCAGCTAAGGCACTTGGGCTCCTTCACTTCGCAGTTGAGCGCTTCATGGCCTTCCACGCCACAGTTGGAGCATCGCTCCGATCGGTGCTCCTGCGGTTTGTCCCACCTTGCAGACAAGTGGCCATACTGGAGGCGATTGTAGCACTTCGGGATAACCACCTCTCTCGCGAATCCGAGCCATGACGGAGTCCACTCGGATTTTTCCCTGGCTCTGCAGAGACTGTGATCGCCGCGACCTGGGTACCCATGTGATCCAGGCGTATGGTCCTCGCAGTGATACTTCCTACGTGCTCTTCAAATTGTCCATTATGT
>JAPYYZ010018602.1:0-10033 GCA_030522705.1 Eretmocerus eremicus
CCACAGATAATACAGTCATCTACCAACGTGTGTTATGGCTAAAATCACATCTGCACAATAGCAGAAAGATATAGCCAATATTTTGAAGAAGAAGAAGAACAAGTGAGTGGGAGCAAAATATTCAGCTCAAAGAGAGTATGAATGAAGCAATATAGATCAAGCTCTCACCCAGTGTGAGAGGCTTTGAGGTCCGGGGAAGAGGAGGTGGGGATAATGATGCTGGAGTCGGGAACTTCCGTTTCCGTGGTGATGGCAGTGCCGGCGACAGCAGCATGCTCTTCGTCGCCAGGAGACATATTAGTGGTGATAGTGTCGGTCATCAACGTCGTCTCTGTCGAGGCATCCTTGAAAGTAGTGCTCGAGTCG
Source organism: Eretmocerus eremicus (assembly GCA_030522705.1). NCBI lineage: Eukaryota > Metazoa > Arthropoda > Insecta > Hymenoptera > Aphelinidae > Eretmocerus > Eretmocerus eremicus. The sequence continues at coordinate 367 of JAPYYZ010018602.1, forward strand.
TCTAGCAAATGAGCTGATGCAAGAGACGCCATCCCAGCGATGATCAGGTCGAGTGTCGTCGTCGCCGATTCATCATCACTGGTTTCTGTGCTTGTTGATGACTAGCAAAATATGGCAGAATGTTATATCATTCATTTCATTGAGCAGATCTTGATAAAAGTTATGATGCTTCTAATTAAAAAATTCATTCTCATATTCATCGTAGCAGTATATTTCCACTTGAAATTCACTATCAGATGGATTTTGATGCATCAAACTGACACCTGATTCTCATACTCATCGGCAATCGATTCTGATACGATTTCATCACGGAGACTAAAATAATTCTTCTACGGGGAATTGATTTGATCGGCTCACCTCAGTAACCGTGGAAACGATCTGTTCCTGAGCGGAAGTTGTACGCTTTGCGTAATCTGTTATTTCTCTCAAGATCTCGTTGTTCATAGTCTCCGTCTCGAGTGCAGTTTGGCTTAGCTCGGTTACGGTGCTGAGGCTTTCAGTGAAAAGTTCAGGATTGAAACTTTCAGCGTCGAGATTCTCTTCCACGATTCGATGCCCACGGCCTTCGACGCTTGATAGTCCGAAATCATGAATAGCTGGCTACGCATTTGAATGAAGATCACACTGATCAATTAATCATAAAAAAGGTGTTACAATCATGATCAGATACTGATCCAGATCTGAATTAATCAGCAAACTGATCAACTTGCTGTTTATTCCAGCCCTGTCTTGCTGTAATCAATTGACTGATCAATAAGGGATTTCAAAATCATTATATCCAGACATTCATATGTACAGACAAGTGGGCGCTATAATATCCCACACATTTTTGATGCTTTGGAAATAATCGTCCTTAGAACCCAAAAAATGATCCTCAAAGAATGAACTGATGTGATTCTGAATTCTTCCCCGGTATATTAACTCACAGTGACGAATGTTCCGAGCGACTAATTATTCGATCATGAATTGATTGATATATTCTAAAATATCATGCCACTCGAGTTTCATCAATCCTTAAGAGTTCTCGGGACAATGCTCAGATCGATTCAAAGATTTTATACTTCTACTCACGTAAAAATTTGTTTCCTTGCGGAACTTTGCATAGTCCTTGCTGATAAATGCATAAGAAGCAAAGTTCTGATCTGCTTTGACTTGAATGGTCCCACCTGGAATATCGAATCCTCGCTCTAGAAAATTTGTCTTGTAGAAAAACAAAGAGATTCGTGCGCATTTGACTCCGTTGGTAACTATTGAAATTCTCTTCATTTACGCTTCATTGACGTGCAATATATCTCTTCGTAATATTTCTAATGCATAAATATCAAACTACCGAGTTCAATCCTCGGTTCAATCAGTCCCATTCCGGCGCTGGAAGGCATGCGGCATAAGAGCAAAACATCTTTCGTGGAAGATATATTTTTTCTGATTCTTCTGAGGTACTTGCACCCATTAAGGCCATATGCTGAAATTTAGGATGCACGCACTCCATGGTTCGGACGCGTATTTTATTCCTGTGTGTTGAAATATGACGACCAAAATCATTTGGATCATGATAAGTGCTTTATGCGTCTCTGAGGTAATTTTGAGTCGATCTTTCAACTTATCCCAGAGAGCGGTCTTATCTCACTCATTGTCAGTCACTCAAAGTTACGTTACATCTGGACGTCCAAGAGCCGAATTGTGGTAATTTTACGTATGGAACGCCGTTTACAGACTTAAGCGTGTATTACACGCATAAGGCCTTAGCGGATACATACCCTTTTGGACTGGTTAAAAATTTCTCTTCCGTAGGTCTTGAGTAACTCAGCTGTAACTGCTTGGAATCAACGTACTTCGATTCATTTAAAAGCTCTTGAGAGAAGCTTCAAAATGAGCTACGGGTCGTTGAAAAATATAAAAACGGACCAAAGTTAAGGGCTCCTGAAGCTTGGTACGGCCTTAATGGGTTATTACACGTACATTACGATTGGTTGAACTTCTATTCTGTCACGAGTGATCAATCTGAGTCATAAAAACTACTTACGAAAAGGTTTCTCGTCAAATAAAACCAGACAACGTGCTCACAATCGGAATGAGCATTCGATTACTGAGGAATCTCTTGCATCAAAAATAGATACTCACTGCAGTTGTAGGTGGACGGGCAACAGTGCCCCTCGCGGACGATGGGCTTGCAGCCCTGGAGCGGAGGCGCGCAGGCAAGGGGCACGCACCGAATCGCTCCCATCGCGCAGAAGCAGTTGTCGCAAGCTGCCTTCCACGTGATGTCCCGCACCATCTCGCCCTCCTGATACGCTCGATCGCCGCTCCTGCACCCTGCAAATGCAAATCAGCCTTATTCCTGAACGAGATTCCTATCTTAACTCAAGCGCATTGTTTGCTAACCGGTTGACTTGATTTCGTATATCTCGTTGATTTGAATGCAATTGATAGTAGCATTTTTCGAACTGCGTTCGATACCGCGACTCTCGTAGTATCAATAAAATTCTCAGCACACCGGGAACGATTCCCAAAATTTCCCTGTAATTGTTACAACTATGCCATCCTTACGTGAATCTTGGTCTTCGCACAGTCGTCGCTCAGACTTCCAAGGGAGCTCACGGCTATTCCCCGAAGACATGCAAATCATGATGATTTCACAAAGTGAAATTGCCGAGAGATCGCCCAGAGGAGTGAATTCGAGAAAATTACGAATCGGAGCTCTGAAAGGGCGGAATTCCTCGATTACTTGCCAATTTTCCGCACGTCTCGGCAATTTTCCCGCATCGCTTGTTTCCTGCAGCCGAGCATTTTAGCAAACAGTGGAACAAATCAAGACATTGTACAGCTGAGAATATCAAAACAGGCGCTAAAGAGAAACTCTCGAGGAAACGACGAGCCGCTGCATCAAGTGTAAAAGGCGAGGCCGTTGTAATGGCCCCAACAAAGATCGCGTGAGCCCTTAATTGCACGAACTCGACACAAACGCAACTAGACGAACTGCAGCCATGCCCTAGCTCTCACGATCATGTATACCTATGTATTTTGAGGCGCCGCAAACTCACCATTGCCCGAGATTGCTGCGAGGGTCGTTGAAAATTCAGCTTGACCTGCGAAACAGATAAAATGAAGGTGATGGATGGCAGCATGGGCAGGATTAGTTAAGTACTTCTCTCGTTAATCCATCAGCGTCACACGAGTGACGCAAACTCCATAGAGTAAATCAACATTGTTTGCCTCGGACTAAAACTACGAATAGATCACTTCGGCGCTTATCGTAAATCCACATGGCCACCACTTTCAGGAATTAGTCCCCTGGAATCGTTAAATTGTGCAGAAATTTTAGTACCATGAACCGGGGCTACTTTGCCTACCGAGGTATTTTTGGACAATTTCAAAAATAAGAATTTGGTTTTGATCTGAAAGGAGAATTGGACTACGTAGATACTTCTGAGAAGTGAAATTGAGAATTGGCAGTAGCTGACGCGCTCGCTGGGCGTATTTCAGTCCCACGCTCTCGTATGTCGTCTGGGTGGATGCTGACAAGCTATAGGTGCTAAGACGTGAAACTAAGGTCATGTATCACACAACCACATAAATTGCTTCGACTGGTCTGATCTTCTTTACAGTTATCTTCAAGATTGAACGGTTATCTTGCATTGAAATAATATTGTCCTTGAGAAATCTCAGATTTTTGAATGAATTGAAAGTAAAGAACAGAATTTTGACCCTGGAAATTTCTCATAATTTAAATGCATCAACCTGGTTTGATGATCAGACTTCTGCAAACTATACGTGATAATAGTTGCAAGGCTTGGAAAAGCTTCAAAGTGAATCATGAAACATTTCACGCAGACCGATGAAAGTCTTGAGCCATAGCAGGATCAAGAGAAAATCTGCTCCTGGGTCTATCGCATATTCAATCAGTCTCAATCACTCCTTACTCTACTGATTTATTAGTTAATCTGAAAGAATCAGGTCCAAATTTCTTCTGGTCAAGTCGATCGTGACACTATTATTTTGATGAAAATAGTCTCCGGTATTTCCGTGAGCAAGATACAAAGCATGAATGATTCTTCCTTCACGCCGAACTTCACTTCCTCATTCTGTAGCTATGTCTGTTCAACATTTCAAAAGAGAATACTCTGGAATATCATCAAAGCGGGCGTAAACTTGTTCCCTCTCAAGTTCATTGGAACGAGCAGCAAACTCCAGAAGTATCTCCTTCATCAAAAATGAAGTCAGCGCTCCCAGATACTTTATGGAAAACTTCGTTGGGAATTTTGCGTGGGTATACCCATGGGGCGTCCAAAAGATCTTGATATTATCTTGTTATCGTTTATCTTTGTTCCATAATAATATCTCGCATCATCACAATAACTCTTTCAAGGTGAATTTGGCATTTTTCAGTGAGATCTCTTCAATTTGAGTCAATCCTCAATCAAAGTCGAGCATTTGGGATTGCTCAGAATTTCACTGAGTTATGTTGCCGAGTCTCAATTTGACGCGCATGGATTCGACGGATGCGAACCGGGTGTGCACGAACTACAGTTAGGCGTCCGAGGTTTACTGTTTAATGGATTCTTGAATGATTCTGGACCGCTCTTACGAACAATTTCAATCACGACGTACTCAGTTTGCGCTGATTCCCGCTATGCCTCTCTTACGTGGACGCGACTGAACGATCGAACTTTACCCTCACATCTGGACTGATATTTTGGACCCAGATTTCGGTATTATAGAGCACTAGGGTTGATGAAAGGGAATATTTTAATGTACTAACGGGTGCAGTTATAGGCGACGGGGCAGCAGGACTGGGGCGCGTAGAGTGGCGCGCATCCGGGCAGCGGCAGCAAGCACTTGGGCCGGATGCACCTCCGCGCGCCGGAAATGCAGTAGCAGTACTCGCAGCGGCGCGAGCCCATCATCGCCGAGCCCGGGCCGTAGCGCACCCCCTCGTGCAGGCAGCCTGTGTGTGACCAAGCCAGCCAAATTCAGCGAATTTCATCGAATTTTGAATTCGCATCTGTCGAGGACGACTTCTACCGTTGCACGGCCATCATTGTTTTCACTCATTAGGAGATTTGAGCGATTCTAGTCCTCGTCAAATTCTCAAAATTGCGTGGCATTATTCGCCAGAACACAGCACTCACCCTCATCTTTCCGCGACTGAGGCTGCCCCGTTACTCTCGAACGCTCCAAAATCTGCTCATGCTCACCTAGAATAATGTGAAAAGCTGCTTTTCAATCTATTCGTAGATATGCACGAAAATTTTTACCCCCATGCATGGAAAGAAGCTCGCGCGAAAAACACGGAGGAGCGAATGCAAATCAGAGGAAAGAGGGCATTTGGTGGCGCAAAGGCTGCTCGACAAACGCGCGCGGTAATATTTGATTTGGCGGGTCGCTTGCGTTGTATCCGCGTCGCTCTCTCTTTTGAGCACGTGCTCATACACGAACGCGGAATCATTTAATTTGTTCGCGGCATCAAAGCTCGCGTTGTTCGCTCGGCAAATATTTGCACTGTCCGCGCGCGCGCGACCAAACAATAATACGTGCCTCAGCTGCACGTCACGTCGGCGAGTAATTAAACGGCAGTCTCGCCCGCGGGGCGTCACACGCAGAGGAGCCACATGGCTACGCGGGTCGGACTAGCGGATCGCGGCGCACTCACCTGGTTGGGGCCCGCAGACGATGCGTGGGCAGCAGTCGCGCTCGGCCGGGGCCAGCAGCCGGCAGCCCGGGGGCGCGGGCTCGGGTAGGCGCTGGCACACCCGCAGCCGGCAGCGCAGCGAGCCCTCCACGCAGTGGCAGCGCAGACACGGCTCCGACGTGCCCACGGGCGAGCCCTCCTCGTGGTGCCTGCCCTCGTACCGGCATCCTGCAACAGAACGACACTCAACTCACTCGATTTGTCGGCAGCGCGAGCACTCGCGAACGCTATCAATTTTCGGCGGTGAATTTTCAATTTTCGGCCGAACATCCTGGGCTGTCACGATCCTTCCGGAACTGTCTGGTTCCAAAGTGACGTGGGCTCCGTGCAATGAGATTCAAGTTAGGGAACGATGAACGACAAAACACCTGGGCCGGAGTAATTCCATCCCATGACGTGACTCATGTTAGGTGTTGGAAGGGGTGACTTAGAAGAGGAATGATTAGTCATGAGACGTGCTGCTCCCACAGCGCGTTAAATGTTTGTAGAAATGGCGTAAAAATCAGTCGATGGGGTCTTGTTCCTCGCGTTTTCCACTCAAGAAGCATTCATCAAGATCGAATCTGCTTTGATATTGGAATAAGAATTATATAACAGTATTTTGAGTTTTCCCATTGATTCACATGTGATTATATTTATAGAGATTTATCTGGGCTTCTCAAGCCTCTAGCTCTACCCCAATTGAAAATTTCCGAACGTATCTTGGCTCAAGCTCACCGAGGCAAAACCCCTTTTATCCGAGACTGCAATTTTTTTTAGGCGTTCGTTTAGGAAAATTACCCTACCGATATCCACAAAATTTTGCACAACGTTTCAAGGCCATGTCGTATTCATGCATCCGCCGCATAGACAGCAGTTTCTATCATTCTCGACTCGAATCCTTTAGTGACTTGGGACAGAATAGAAGTTGACAAAGATTCGTACTCGAATCTACAATATTCCTCTCTTCTTATGGTCCAAATCGCTAAGATATCCAAGAAACGTGAGAACGCATGATCGCTTGTATAGATGGCACAGCTATACGTGTAGATACGATTCGAGTATACAGATCAGTCGTCTATTCCTCTTTTGGACCAAACCGCTTAGGGATTCGAGGAATCTGGGAGGGCGTTCCGGGCTTGCACGGCTCAGGCATGGCCTCAACACATATCCAAAGGTGCACATCTCGATGTTCGTGACGATTGATCGATCAAAAGTAAGTAATTGATGTAACAATGACGGGCGCGTCCCATGCACTGTATACTCTGTCACTGCCGGCGGCGTCTCCCTCTGCTAATCTTCGCTGCAGCACGCGGAGAGCTGTATCTAGCCACGAGGCCACTACTTAGGCGGATGCCCATCAGGCTCAAAACCTTCTATCACAGAGGCGCGCCCAGGTGACCAAACCGGAATTTCTACGAGATATCAATTGCGCTCGGAAACAATTTCCAATAATGCCCGTGTACGCTGTCAGTTCTCACAGATCCCAATGGACGACAGAATTAGATAAGGCGATCGGCGACATTGGTGGGTGCCAGTGAATTTCATGTTGGATTGACTTGTATTAGGGTGGTCAAACTTTCTGGAAACATAAGAATCTGTAGGACATCAGCGAATCAAGAGAGGAGAGCCTGGATTCTCAGGGAGTTCAATCGAGACTCCGAAATTTCCAAGATAATTAGCCAAGAAAGCTTCCACTCCGAAATCCGGTGGCATTAAGCACCCTCACAAACCGCCATGGATAATAATCGGATTCTGATAGACCATGAATCGGTCTCATTGCTAGCATGCTTTCAGAATTTGCTAGAATTTGCTAGCTCGGGATAATACTTCGCAAGAACGGGTTTCCAGCAAAAGAAGGTTACAGAGTCTATTATCCATAACTCATTAGTATTTCTGGCAAATAATCAGAATCTCTCAGTAAGACACATTTACAGGGAGAATATTCCGAGAGAAATCACAAGAGACAAAGATAAAAACTTGGAGATCGAAAAACTTCGAAGAAAACGTACGCAGATATCTGGATGATGTTCATCCAAAAGCTTCAGATTTGGCTGATCAAATTTCGAAGAATGGACATCTATGGAAAATCTATGTAGGGTTCCTGAATCTCAAAGTTTGACAATTGTGACGTGATTAAAGTCTCCACAGTACTGCAAGTGAGCCCATTCAATCATGTAATCTTGGATTTATAAAGCAATGCTTCGTCCCATTTTGACCGCCAACGTGGACACACCTAGTTACGAGAGCTTAGGAATTAGTCAAGAACGTCGAATTTTTTCCGCGATGCTCACAGTCTCACAAACAGTAAAATGAACAAACTTCTCGGACCTCCTAAAATTATTGCTGATTACAAAAAGGACCAATCTAGACCGGATACCCTTCCCAAATATTCAGAGAATTATATTTCGCCGTGTTTGAAGAGTTGGGTATTTATCTTAAATCGCGGTCTGCACCGGGTAATCCTCGTCGATAACTCTCATTCTTCAATGCACTTACTGGCTATCTCTTGAGCTTTCGGAGGGATAAAGGTGATTCTCTCATAGTGCCTGTCTCGAGGAATCCTAGAGGCCATCTCCAATCCCGGAGAGCGTCGCACGATTCCCCCGATACCCCGCAAGCTTTCAAGACGGTACCGGCTCTTCCGCCGCAGCGAGGGATTCTGAAGCCCTCTTTTAGCACCTGTACCGTGTGTAAGCATCGATCTAGACCAGATACTGTCCCAAAATATGCTGGAAATTCTAGTGCGCCGTGTTTGCCGACTTCAATATTTATTTGAAATCTCGCTTGCACCGGTGGTACCTCCTCCATAATTTTCATCCTTCAATGTACTTGCTCGCTAACTCTTGAGCTTTCGATCGGATTGAGGCAATTTTCTCATAGTATCTGTTTCCGGGAATCCCAAACCATCATTTCCAAGACCGGAGTGCGTCGCAAGCTTCCCCCAATACCCTGCAAGCTTTTAGATGGTACCGACTCCTCCGCGGCAACGAGGGATTTCGAAGCCCTCCTCTAGCCCACGGTTCGCCATGTGATCGAATCGATCCAGATCAAATTCTGTCACACTGGTACCACTGACATCTCGAACCCTGCGGAGTATCGAGGGAAAGTGTCGATGTTCTCCGGGCTCGGAGATCGCCGCCTAGAATTCCTCGAGTCGGCTTCTGTAAGAGCACTGCAAAAAGAAAATCTTATAGTCAGATCACATCAATGCTGAAATTGAGATATAGTACGGTTCAGCAGATATGAATCTCAATGTCAGTAAGAGCGTGTGTCTGAATCCGAATATTAACTGAAAGTAAGTGACGTATGAGCTCAACTTGAAAGTACTCGATTTTCCCTAATTTACGGCGATTTCTCTTGAGGTTCATGTAGGTTCATGAGGTTCACGACATCACATGATGACTGAATTTACGTCGAACTGATTATCTTACACTGGACTGATGGGAATATTTCTTCCCAATACTTGGTGTAACGCTACAAAAAATATGCATAACCTATCTTTTGATAGGACCTGGTCAAGGTATCAGGGCGCGCGGTAGCGCGCCTAGGCAAGTATTAGACTTGAGCTACCGTGCGTTCTATACTTTGAATTTGTCAACCCTAACCTTGCCCCCCGACTTTCTTGCCCCCCGACTTTGTTCGCATTTTTCATTCTGATCAGAGCTTTTAGCTCGGGAAAAAGTCTTTGAATCGCTTTATTTAACAATTAAGTGGTGATTGTGGGCCATATTGCCTCGATTTTTCTTTTGGATTTTTATATCTGATGAGTGGGCTCTTAGGTTACTCCAAATTACTCTCCGCTCGAACTTTCCTCAATCATTTGTTTTAAGACAGAATTTTTCAAACTCAATTTTAAGACATGCGCGCGTGTGAGTTGTGTGCATGTATACGCGCGTGTTGGTAGTAGATGACGTTATCATGATGCACGCCCGCGTGCTGTCTGCTCCATGTGTTTACGCATCACACGTGTCGTGATCTCGCGGTCTATAAGAGTGC
>JAPYYZ010018636.1:0-11525 GCA_030522705.1 Eretmocerus eremicus
AACTGCCTTCAATCATTCCCAACTTTCTCGAAAACCGTATCAATTTGGGCCAAATGAAGAGCTGACGAATACAAGTTAGACAATAACAAGTATTCGTCGACTCTTCTTTTCGCCCAAATCGATACGGTTTTCGAGAAAGTTGGGAATGAAATTCCACGTACACGGCTCCCGCATCGCCTTAACAAACTAAAACTAGTGATAGATTTATGGATTTTGAAATTTAATATTCGAGTACATTTTCTTGAAATCGTAAAAAAAGGACTCGGAAAGGGGAGCTAGGTGTCTATATTTGAAAGTATGAAACAATTTCCAGGTTTTGTTGTTGAGGAAATCGGATGCAACAAGTTGATATGCGTGTAAAAGAGAAGGGGAAAGTCGAGAAGCTAGCAGTTCTTGAGTCCATAAATGGGAGATTCCCATTTCGGTTTTCTAAATCTATATCAAACATGCATGTGTTTCCAACACAAAAATAAATTTAAATTTCGAGACCAAAGACGCGTGTGGGAGGGGAGGGGGGGGGGTGGGCAGAACGAATTCAATCAGATCTCTGCAGCATGTTAAAATGTAAAACGAGCAGTAGCGATCGCGCAGGCTAACATGTATTGAGCAAATGAACAAACAATAAATCCTAATTGCGCAGTGAATAGAACATTACATTATGAAACGGGCGATAAACAAATTTGATTCAATTTTTGTGATGAGAAGACCAGGACACTCGTTTTCAAATTCTACGTCATTCAAACGCGATCAAGCCACATGGGGTTAGCTGAATAAAAATGTTCAATGACTCCACAGTAAGCCAAAAGCTCAAGAATTTTCATGATAATTTTGAAGTGTGACGAGAACATTGATAAAAGCTCCAAAATTTAGTTCTCTAAAAAATTAGGACCAAAGCACGCATTGTCGGCGACGGCGTGTTTTGGTCTCAGTCTCTTAAGAAAGAGTCTCAACCTTCGGACCTGAGAGTGAACTCTTCAGTACAACTTCAGGTTTGAAGCAGAGGAGATTTTGCTTGCACGTCGTTCATGATCAACCACGCCATCTTTTCAAAATTACCCGACAGACCTCTCATCTTCCGTGCTTTGGTGAGCATGCACTCATCAAAGTAGCCTACGAACATCTAGTTTTCGTCCCTGTTCTCGTTAAAAACACATTCTTTTCGGGAATACAATAACATCGACCCGGGACAGATCAATGTCGCGCTACAGCTGCAGATGGGCGCTCATAGACAACGCTGAGTCTGATTTTGAGGGCGCTGTCGAATATTCAAATGAGAATTTGCATACTCTACATGCCGTTATCTGTAGCATGTTACATTTAATTGAATTATTATGAATCTCGTTGAATCTTCTCTTTCTTGGTTCTGTCTCCGAGAAATTTTTTGATAAAAAGGAATAGAAAATGGAGACGAGACAAGAAGAAAAATGCAAAGAAAGCATGAAATGGTACTCACCTCGTCAACTAGACCGGGCAGATGAATTCTCGTCTCAGAAGCTTCTGCGGGCTGTAAAAGGGAATTCAAGTCTAAATAAGCCATTGAACAGAGAGGGCTCATGCATGCAATGACGTGGCCAATATTTACACACGAGTTACAACATGAAACTGATACGAATAACACCCATCAATTACTATTTCATTTTACCTGAGCATCAATACATCCCTTTTCGCCGACATGCAGCTTGAAATGACAATCATGATTGCTCAAGGGGCTCTTCTAATCCAAGTGAAAAAATGTGTAATTCACTTTTCGATTCTAAGGAGTGTTAGGGACAGACTAAACCAAGCAATGAATTCAAGATGATAAAAAAAAAGATCAGTACTTTCATAAAGATGGATGAAAAAATTGAGAACAAACACCATGATCGAGTTATTCAAGAAATCACCCAAGCTTCGATGAAATGATGGATGATTAAATTTTTTTGAAACGACTCCATGGACTTACAGACGAATGAGACTGTTATCGTAAACTCTGCATTGAATTAATGAGATCAAGCGTACGTTCACAATTCATTGATTAGTTCACACCATCCCACCGGGTGTAACAAACGTCCGAAAATATTGATGGATACTTACTCTTGCATCAGTCTCATTTGGCCCGACACCGGTTTCTTTTTGTTTTGCTCTCGTTTTTCGCGTCGGCCTGTCGTTCGTTATTGAATTTATTGTATTTCCTTTTCCCTTGGGGTTATTCATGTTAATTTGAAGTTCGGCAGGCAAGTAATTTTTGGTATTTGATATAACGTCGTCCGCTCGTTTGAAATACATTGTTGGTATCCTCGTCTCGCTTGGAAATTCTTTCATATCAAAATTGGTCGTTTTAGTAAAAATAACGTTCATTGCCATATCACAGACCGCCCATAATTTCTGAAAGAAAAAAATAATAAATGAATGCTATCGATATTCAAGCTAGCACATCTTCAAAATCAATTCATAGGTGAATAATGAAAGATAAAGATTTATTGAACTTACATGATTAGTGACGTCATCATCTGGTCTCAAAGCATCCTTATGATTTTTCATCCTCTCAATCAGATTTTTGTAGAATCCATAGCAATAATATTCATTTTTTGTTATCAAGGGTTCTAATATGAACCAAAGGCATTGCTGAATGATTTTCAGGTGGAATACTGACGTGGGACTCAAGTACTCTGGATCATGAGCCAATATGGGAACGGCGAAAACTAGCATGTAGTCTGGTAGGATGTGAGGGAGTTTACCTGTGCACCGTTTGAATCGTCATTATTGAGCATGACATTGAGAGAATTACTATCCATCAAACACGAAAACCAATACAAACTCTCAATCTTACCCATAGCGCGCTCGACTGTTCCTAAAGATAAAGTCTTGACATAATCCCTTCTTTTATTGATATCTGTTTGCATGTGAGTTTTCAGAGTTTGCCTCAACTTTTTATTTTGCTCTTTTCCGCCTAAAGCATAATAGCCCATGAAATCTAACGGTAAACATTTATTTGGTATTCCCCTTCCTAGTCCTTTGTGCAGTTTATTACAGAAAGCTTCTCTTACTTGGAGAACTTCGTCCTTGAATTGATAGGAAAGGAAAAAGAGTTGAGTCAAGTTTTTCTCTCACAAGTCTCAATTGACTAAAATGGTAAACAATATCAAGGGACAAAGTTACCGAATCTTTACTTACCACCATTAAAAGTGAAAGATTATAGAATTGTTCAGCTGTATATTGGTCACCTACGCCCTTTTGTTCGCAAATCTTGAGCATGGAACACCCAGCCTGTAGCCGGAGCCAGCTCATCTCGGCTTTGCTGAGGCGTCCTTGCTGGAGCAAATCCCCTTTATTTACAATGAATGCATTTAGCATTCTAAACGTTTTCTGGGCAGAGAGAGCATCATTCTTGAGTCCTAAAAGCCATCGAGCCATGCATTTTAGTCCCTCTAGTCTACACCTTGTCTCTTCAGGCAGCTCATCTTCTCTACACCATTCAGCAGAGTTTTCGTTAGTTTGTTCGCTACTCTCTTTCACCAATAGTTCTTTGACAATCTGGAAACGAGAAGAGCAGTTTGCAATTGTTGAGCAGTAGAATTCAGTATAGTTACAATTAAGAGTCACACACGGATTTTTGCCGAAGTTAATTTGACAGTCATGTACTGATGATACTCACTTTTCTAGACACCATATTTTTGATTTGCATATGGTATTTTTCAGGCAGATTATATGCAATATGACCGAGAACGACTATAGCTGTGCGATAATGTTCTGAGCTGGGCGTTAGTAAACTTTTTGTTTTATCAATAACTTCTGGGAAGATGGTGTCATGATTGTTCGTCATATTGACAAACAAGCATCTGACAGCTTGTTTAGCCTGTTTGGGAGTTCCTCTCTGAGTGTAAGTCTCGCACAGAGGCACTAGCTGATCTGTTATATCTGTGTCCACTTCACAAAGCGGCTTGTATTTACCGAGAAATGTGAAAATTGATAGAACCAGAGGAGCGACCATTTCATCGTCAAGCTCCAAAAATTGAAGAAGCTGCATCAGAATATCATTGTGCAGAAAATGAGGAGCAAATACAAATGAAAGCATCTGCAATGAAAGAGATGTGGAGTAAATCAAATTCAAGTGAGTTGTTGCAATAGTAAATGAAAAACTAGGGTCTTACTAACCAGGAGTAGTCTGAGACCTTTTTCCCCTGCATTATTTGGATTCAATCCAACTTCTTCAATCACGTTTCCACCTTTCAAAGCATCCAACACATACCCTATTAAAACCTATTAAGAAAAAACGTTTGTAAGTATCACTGGAATATTAAAAATGAATGCACCGGAGGAACGATTAATTTCGTATCCATGCTTGGCTACAATTGGAATAGAAAACAACTCTGAGTAGAGCTATGGATGATCTTACCCTAATGGCCTCTTCGTCAATCATAACTGAACTGACTCTCTCTAGCAACATCTTTATAGTATTGTAGTAGAGGTTGGTCATGACAGGCTGCCCTAATTTCTTCAATACCATACTTATTGCCTCAGCACAATCTTTGCACGAAACTGTAGGTTGTAAAATTGTTTCCATGCCTTGTAGAAGACCAGCATCTTTCCTTAAATGTGAACTAAATTTTTGGAGGAACTCTTGAACCTTCATAGGGTCGGGTAAAAACCGAGATATTTGTAGGATTTTTTGTGACAATTCAGGAGTACTCCCCTGCTCAGTCCGCTTTATTATTTCGATCCATTCGGTGACAGATCTTCTCACCCTAAATAGAATAAGAACAAGGGATAAATGAATGTTTCGAAGAACCGTTGATAAAATATCGATCAGTAGTAATATGTAGTGTTACTGAGTTTACTTTTCTCCAAATTGATATTCACTTCACAATTCGAAAAATGCTTGGGAGAAATAGACTTACGAAACGAAGAATTGAGATTAGGAACGACGTAAGATTTGCAAAGACTCGTCTCAATTAGACAAGGCAAGATTACGATTTAGCAAATTATCCTGAGATTATACCGAACTTTGGAAATAAGATGAGAAATCACGAGGAAATTTGATCGGCGAAACAACAGTAAAAGATGAAACTCACGCTAATTGATGTTTTTGCAGCTCTACAAAAGCCTTGGATGCATAATCATCTATTGTACCCAACAAATGATATAATTTCTTCATTCTGTCATCAGCTGGGGACTGGTAAGGCACTAGGCGTTCAAGTGTTTCTTATAAATCATGGCGAGGCCAGACATCGCCTCTCGTCTGATTTTAAACTTTTTGTCAAGAGTTCTTTCCTTAACAAACTCCAACAGATCTTCACTGTCTGATACCACTTCAAAATCTTTCCTTGCCGTAGTGACTATTGCCATAACAACTTCATACCTTAAGAAGTTGAATTGTTTGGATTAGCAATTGGTAGTCATCAATTTATGAGTGACTTCATCGCGATAGAAAAGGAGAATGAGTTCAATTGGTCTTCCACCCCAAGTAAAGTGGTTTGGTAGAGTATCGCCATAGAAGGAAAATATTTGATCAGGGTTTCACAATTCCAATGTATGCTCACCTTACGTTTTCATCAGCATCATGCTGACGTAATTTTAAAGTATCAGTTATATCTTTTCTGAGTTCTGGATGATTCAATAAGAAGTGCATCGAGTATTGCACGCATTTGATGCGTATTGACACACTAATATCATTGAATCGCCCAAGGAAAGCTCGCCAAAGTTGAGGATGTTGCACTGCAAGCTGTGAACTTTTCTCAGAAAACATGCGGGCAAGTAGAGCTACTGCACCAAGACGTTCTGTCTCATTAGATGATTTGAGTTTGCATTCAAGTTGAGGTAGAACAGACAGCAAAACACTTGGACAAATATGGTTGAGCTCATAGATGAGATCATAGGCTTTGTTACTGATCATGAGATTTTTTTCATCTTTGCCCAGGATCAGCACTTGATTAAAAAACTGAAATGGATGAAAAAAGGCGTGATAATGTTAACATGAATGATCAATTTTTGTAATTCAGAATGACTAGTTGGCTTTTGTTCAAAGCTTCTAAGGTCTCAGTGATCTTACATTTCTTTTAGGTATGAAGGAGAAAAAGCAGAATATTTTTTCAAAGGATCAGAGATTACCATTCCTTATGGGATTGTCAGAATGAAAAAAATTCTCACCGCTTGAATATACGTTTCCAGAGTGTCGCTGCATTTTATCACCAAGTCTTTGGCAAGAGAATAAGCATTTTTTCTTTGAGTCTTGTTTGGTTCCACAATGTTGATGAGAATGATGTCTAACAGCTCATTACTGACGATATCAGACTCAGTGATTAAAGGACACAAAACATCAAGCATGAAGCTCTTCACTTTCCCAGAATGCTCATCACTGTAACAGCAGATTTCACATTAAAATAAAATGCATCATGGAATCATAATTTTGAACACATCGTTATACTCACTTTACAATTTTAAACATTAATGAAAACAGTTTACAAAATATTTCTTGACATTCTTCTAGCTCAAAGCACATGTTGAAAGATTTGACATATGCTAAATTCTCCAACAGATAAAAATATCTCTTAAAAGCTGGATCTTTAGGATCTTTTAATCCATTCAGCTGTTTGATTAAAAACAAGAATATAGTCTTGACCTGAAATGGTTAAACATATTATTATTAATGAAGAAACGGTTTCTTGAGGATTCGTGATTGATTGTCATCTTACTTGATCAGGATCTTTGTAAGGAGCCTCTGGAGCATAAACACGAAGTACATCAGCTATGCAGCATGCGATAAGAAGTTGGACATCCTTGCTCTGATGGTAAAGCTAAAGGGATATACTGTTGGTACATTCCTTCATCTTGTCCCATGGCTTGAAGGGTGTGCGCTAGAGTCTGTACGGATTGATTGCTCATTAGAGTGAGATTGCATTTAATTCATTGAATCATCTATTCCGGAATATCTTGCAGTCACACTGATTAAAATCAGCGACTGACACAATGTAATATTTTTGCAGAAAGATGATATAACAGTAGATACCAATACTATGGGTATTTGAAATCATTACGGATGTCACAGGAGATCCTAGATCATTATACAGATTAAGGAACAACCAATGTGATAAGCTGTCCAAAATCACATCAGTTGTTTCTTTCTCTGATTGATAGTATTGAGAATGAGTGAATGATCACCTTGAGCCTTCTAATGAGTTCATCTGGACCAAGGTCATCGGTGACAGCTCTACATCCTTGTGGGTAGGTGATTTCCGACATTTTGATGACTATCTGTCAAAAGCTGGGATATCAAAATTAAATATACGACAGAGCGCAACAAAGACCTCCAGACTCTGCAAGAAAAGAGAATAGAGCAAATGTTAGAGCGTTTCAGAGGGATCATGGGAAAAAATTTCAAGAGAATTATCAGACCAATAGATAAATGAAGCAAGGGGAGCAAGGACTCCTCTCGAATGAAAAATTTGAGGCGACCCAAGGGCGGGGTGACGATTAAAGGTAAGACTCGAAGAAGCTACACAAAGTCAGAACTCACGGGGATATCGGGCTCATTGGATCTGCGAGTTCAGAAGGTCCGGGACTCCGGAGTCCCGAGGCAGCTGCAGCCAACGAGGATCAAACCGATGATAACAGGGAGGTTATGTGCAACGCGCGCCGAGCGAGGGATGCAAACGTAAAGCGTAAACACGCCGCTTGGTTGCTGAACTTGGGGACGATGGGCACCGGTGGCCAAGGGGTGGCTGCGATCTCGCTTTCGAGCCGGAGCCGTCAACGAGCACGGCCGGGACGAGTTACGCAAATTGACAGTATTTACTCACGCGAGCAGGCCGGGGTCAAGCATAGGGCGAGCGCGGGCGCCGCTCTGCGAGGTCGTGTCCGCCCGGGTCACGGAGCCGGGGGCCGCTCACTCGCGGTCAACGGCTTCCTCGGGCTCGGCTCCGCTGCAGGCTAGTGCCGCATTGCTCTGCATCGTGCAGGAAACAGACAGGCTCGCGGCACACGAGAGATGCCACGAGATGCACTCGGCAATAAAGCGATGCACAACTCGTGATTCGTGGTTAGAATACACTTTCGCACTTGTGGCTTGATTGGCCGAAAGGGAACGTCTGCGGATCCACGGATTCCGCGAAAAATGCACCACCGAGTATTCTGTATGTTTGTGCACCGTCTCACGCTTCGCTGCCTCCAAAACTCTGATGCCTCGCAAACTTTCAACAGTCCCGCACAAGGAGGCCGCAAAGAAACAGTCTCTTTCTGATCCAACCGAGGTGGGAGGGCAGCACCTCCCTGCGGCCATTGCAAAACGTGCATAAAGTGCATTGCAACTTTTTAGGCCCCGTTTTTTTGATCGAGCACGAAACTTTGAATTCAAAGCTATTTCTCAGATTTTTTCGGTAACTTCATTGTGTTTCAATTAAATTTGATGGTGGAATAAACTTCTGCAAGTTTTCAGCTGTTATACATTGTCAAAGGCTAATCCCGATGACAAATTCACCTATGCAAAGATGTAATAATTTTTCAATTTATCGCATCACGTTGAGCTCAAATCGAATTGGAATTGTTTGCGTTTTTTTATATTCACGAACATCGTCAGTTTAGTTTTCAATGTAAGAAGCGACGCGCATCGCGGAGCATTAGCGGAGCATGCATGTGACGCATGTGGACTCCAAATCAGGCGCTCCAACTGCTCCAAAATTTGGGAGTCACGGACAAATCATCTCAGCATTTACTTCTGCTCAGCGCATTGGCTGGCATTGGCACGGCTGGGGAGATGAATGAAAGCGAGGTGCATACGTGCATTGGCAAAACTCACAGCGTAGGACTATAAACACAGAGTGCAGCGGGCAGTAGTCAACAAGTAGGTGTTTCCCGCATATAGGTACAGTGTTTGTTTCCTCATCGACATCGCAGGGATCAGCAGACACCCTCGCAGACACCCCTCTCGGCAAATCTATTCGCGTGAAATGGAGGGACATGCGTAATCGAGAGGTTGCAGTTGCATTCCGATCAAATTGCTCAACAGGCATGACGCATACTACTCCTATACCCATGTTGAATTCTTGAATTGATGGTAGGTATATATATCCTCATTCTCACCAAGTCAAAAAAATCCCTTTTCATTTCCTATAACGTGAGTGAAGAGCCATATCCTCCAGAATCTGTTTTTGCAACTTTTTTACACTCTTGATCTTCATAATTTGCGTAAATTTTTCTTTCACTTTGTGGCCTCAATCTTAATTAACAGATTGTATTGCCTATTGTCAATGTGGATTGAACGCCTTTTGCTTTCAGAGTGAAATGGTTACTTTCATATCTTTGAAGTCATTTATACTTTTTGTAGTATGAAGAATGCATCTACCTTGTTGATTCTGTTCCACCAGAATATGTATTACTATTCTTGATAGTCTTGTCCAAGTTAGATAAAAGTTTCTTTTGGCATTGAGGTTAATTTGGGCTTCTTCCACACAGAACGTGGGGCAAGGGTATATTATTACAGATCTCTGTACAGCAAATCACTGATAGGTGCCTTGATAGATTTAAGATCTGATGGATAATGTTAATATAGTGAATAAAATGACTAATATGAGTTATATTCAAGGGACAGTCTACTTGATGTGAAAGTGAAGATGGCAGCTGGAGGTGGGAGTTTTATTAGCAAACCTCCAAGGGGATGGTTGCATCCAGATCATCTAGTCAGTAAAGAGGGAATAACATATGCAGTTAGAGTAAGTCATCCTGTGGATTACATTGGGATGTTTTCTAAAGACTCTTCAAGTAATCAAATTGAAATTTTTTAGTACATTGGTTGTTTGGAAGTTTACACATCAATGAAAAGTTTGGATTTTGAAACAAGGTCCGCAGTAGCAAAGTAATGTATTCTCTCTTTCATTTTGTCATAAGAAAATGATGATGAGTTGTTTAACTTTCATTTGTGAACCTTTGTAGAGAGTGTATAAACAGGGTCTGTGAAGCTGCTGGATTGAAATCTGCTGACAAAAAAAGAAGAGTGAGTTGCCTTTTTTCCTTGTATCCAGAAGAAGAAACCAGTATCCAATCATCATACATTCCTTACAGGTTGATCGGAAGGTCATGAGAGCCATTGCAGATAAACCCAACATGGAACATGCTGGATCTAATATAAATCTGACCATCAGTAGCTGCAGTCTTGCTTTAACAATTTTGGAAACTGGTCAAGTGGTGGCCAAACATGAGATGCCTCGCATATCATTTGCATCTGGTGGTGACACGGTTGGTTCTTGACATGTTTTGAAACCCTCTTACCTATTTTCTGTGATGCTACAACTCTTCAACGACCCCATAATTACCCAGCTTCTAATGCATATCATAGTGGTTTTGGATATTAATCGAATGGAAATCTCAATATTTCGTCAAAATTATGAAATACCTCACAGAGTTGATGGATTAAAGACTTTTTGTAACATGAATTGACTATTTATGAGTGTTTGAATGGTGTAATTCTATATGATATAATCTTGCAGGAAATTCTTGATTTTGTGGCATATGTTGCAAAAAATGCACAAGACTGGAGAGCATGTTATGTACTAGAATGTGGTGGAGGTCTTGCTCAAGATGTCATTTCCACAATTGGACAGGCTTTTGAGTTACGTTTCAAGGAATTTCTCACAAAACCATCATCCATTCAGTATGTATATAATCCTCTGACATCTTGGCTTGATGTTTGTCATGATATCGAGTTTTCGCGATTTTGACGTAATATATTACATTTTAGTCCGAACTTGAACGGCCCTAGGGATCCGGATCGCGATTACTACAATGATTTGCCCGGAAAAGTTCCGCCGGACATCGGGCCACCACCAGTGCCACCCCTGCCCGCTTGTTCCAACACATTACCAAATATAAAACATACTTCAAGTTTGAATACTAATGGATCACTTAGTTGCTCCATACCAAATATAACTCTTCCCGAGCCAGCAGGAAAGGTGAAACAATCTCAACAGTGGCCAGGTAATCATTTTACCTTAATTGACTCAACTTTTCTTTTAGTCTGAATCAACACTTTCCTAACTGGAGCAAGATCTTCAAACTTTGAATTACCAGACGCATGAAGAATACGAAACCAAGTTCGTGTAAGATTCTCGCATTTGCCTTGATCGCAAAACCACGTAATTTGATGGTCAGATATATATTAACCGGAGCGGATTTAAACTGTCTCAGCAAATATGAAAATATTATGCGCGAATATTGAAACTCAATTTCTTCAATGCCTTACACGGATTGCAATGGCGGGAACCGGATGTGCGGAGACTCCAAGACTCTTTGTTTACGTTCAATTTTGAATTAGACATGTCTGAAAAATCACCAAAGAATGTAGGAAGCTCTTTCCTGCGTGTGAGCTTGACTGCAATCAGTTGAAATTTATCAAAATCTCCCGTGGGAAGTTTTATATGAGTTTTACCACGTTGATAGAAAACCCGACGTTTTCTTCGTCACATTCTATCACAGACGATCGAAACAATTGAGATTGACATCCAACGTTATCTTGGTTCAGTGAGAAACTAGTGTATGCTTATTCTTCAATTGAGAAT